>VUQR01014461.1:21909-63188 GCA_015108515.1 Hemichromis elongatus | reverse complement strand
TTATATTCAGCACCCTGTGCAAAACATAAATCATGCCATAAATTTGAAAAGAATTATGTGCTGGCCATGGATATCAGAGTAATTTGCATGGAAAATAATTTCCTCTCGCTTGCACAGACAGTACAGAGGCCGATGATCAGTTTGTCTTCTGATAGGTAAAGGACCAGAACTCGGGAACATCTGTGTTTTGTGCTCCTCTCATTTATCACAGTGATGCATTTATCACATATACACACTCGCAGCTCCTCTACTCAAAACATCCCTCTGATATCTTCATGCCGTCCCCTCTTTTCCAGTCTTGTTCGGACCACAAGGCTCATTTGCTGAGGTTCTCAAAGCCCCATTGGACTCCAGGCATGAAGTCAGATGCTTCTCCCCCAACCAGCTCCCTGCTTCATTACAGTGATTACCACAAGAAGTCATACATTACCTGCAAGCCACATGGCAGACACTGTTCCACAGAGACTACCTCCCCCCACTCTCTCTCTCTCCCTCTTCCCTCCTTGTCCCCCTTTTCTTTCTCTCCAGAGATTAAATCACCACTCCCATCCCTCAATGTCACAGTACTAAAAAGGCCACAGACTGCCGCTGTGGAAAGTCTAAAGCCACGACAACTAAGCAGTTAATGTGTTCATCATTACATGTCTGTGTCTTGTTTCAATGAGCTAACCTGAGTCTTTATTCATTTATTTATTTCATTTCACAAAAGCCTAAACAACAGTTTGATAAGTTCTGGTCTGCTGACATTTTCTTCCAGTGTGACTCATGTCTGAAATCGAATGTTGTCACATTCATGCAGCAGACAATGCAGCACAAATTTAAATAAACAATCAGAGAGAAATATATAATACGTGCGTCTTTTTCTGCAGTCAGGAGCATTAAAAGAATCAATTTACAGCCAAAAATACTACAACTTTAGCAGAATAGTCTACAAAGATCCCGCTAAGAAGCTATCCATTAGAGACTGTTAGTGACCTAGGATTCAAGTGCATCTTGCCTCATGATCAGTCTATCAGACTAAGGCATTAAAAATTCATGAAACATATGGCATTTGAATTTTGAAACAGCACTTTTCAGATGCCAAATGCTTAATTTGCACTTTTTTACATTTCAGATTAAATCGAGGAAACCAAAGATCAGAAATCAATCAAGCCAAAGGTCTCCCTAAATTTTCAGCTTCACAAACACCAGCTGCTTATGAAATTCAGCATGTCAGCAAAAAAAAAAAAATGAAAGAATTTTAAGGTTGTGTTTTAGATTAGCCAAACCGCTATTTGGAATGCAAAGCCAGTCTAACCTAACAGATAATCCGCCATTGGTCCTTCATTCTGTACCTGAATATTTCATGAATTCGGAATAGCCATTGGATGAGCTCGGAGAATGAATCTTAATGGCTTTGCTGGTCCAGATTTGTCCTCTAGTGACACTTTTTTTCTCCGTTTAAGTAAAACAGCAACTGTTAAAAAATTCATTAAGGAGCCACTGGCTGGATAGCCATGCTTTCATTATGCACCCCCCAGGATGAATTGTCTTCTCGTCTTCTCCGATTTCTCTGAATGCCCGACTTTGGATTTTTTGCTGTCACTGGCTCTCAGATCAAATACAAGCATAAAGAATGACACTGATCGTAATTGTATCTGTTCTTTGTGTTGAGTGCTACATTGCAAATGCTAGCACAGTGAAAAAGGACAACAAAAAGTATTAAAAAATTACCTGAGGTAAGTTATTTAACCCCATATTGGAACACTGAAATAAACCTTTATTTTAGCAACTATACTTTTGGCTTGTGTAACACGTGCAGCATATATCAGCACTACATCAACTCTATATTATTAATGAGAAAACGTGCTAGCCAATGTCTGCACATAGCAGCGATGTGCATCCATAAACTGACATGATGGTTACCAATTAAGACAGAGCGATAATCACCGGTTTGACTGCCAAAATCTGTGATGCAGATCATTGAGCGTCTCTTCTCGTTATTTTCTAACATCAACCCATTATTATCTTAGCACAGATTTCCTCCCATGTTTAAATAGAGCCATTACAAAACATGTAATGAAGGAGCCATGTCTGTGAATCCCAAAAAGCAATTACTTCAGTAGACATTAAAGATGCTATTGGTGAAAATGCAACTTTTATCTACTGGAGCACGCCAAGATTTGATTTGTATTTATTTATTTTTCCAGCTTCTTCTCTCCTTTGACCTCACCTAACACATTCAGATGAATGTTGGTGTTTCCTTTTCTGTAAAAGGTAATATGTATAGTACTCTATACATTTTCTAGCACCTGGGAGGACAGTGCATTATATTACAGTAAATATATCTCTGTTTAGCGTGCTATGCAGCAGTTAAAATGGTGCAAAGTCTCAGCAGGGTATCCTATGCTGAGTTAAAAAGAACAAGCCTCATTCATTTACAAACATTCATAACCCAATCAGATCCTTAGCGCTGCTTTCTGTAAATGCTGCAAATCATATTTTTGGAAACCTCAGAGGATTCGAGCAACAGATGATTCTTCTCTCGATGGGAGATCTGTTTGTGTCTCACTGCCAGCTAATCATTGATTACCGTAGACTGTGAAGGGGGAAAATCTCTCCTTACACATGTAGATATTGAAAAAGGATCTTCTTGTTTTCACTGTGTGGCTTTGTAACACTCAAGTTGTAAAACCTCCGCAATATAATGACTAGCTTTTTTTTAAAATTTCCCACAGTGATCCTGCATGCACATTTACAAGGTTCTGCGTGTACATTTTTAGGGCTTCTGTTGTATCCAAAGGCATAAATATATGAGTGCAGTAGAAAACGCGCCAGTGCGGTCAAGGCTGGGCTTTCCAGTGATAACAGAACCAGGATCAAAGAGAAAACCGGAGTCCCCACAGAGTGCGATTTAAATGTTGTATCTTGTACGTGAACGATGCAACCGTTTTTCTCTTCCATCCAACCCACGTCCTTCCCCTGAGCTTGTATTACATTTTACTGTTTCCCTTATACCTTCCGCCTCCTTTCATCCTATCCTTTCTCTTCCCTGTCCTTGCTCTCTTTACTTTCTCCCTCCTCTCTGTCTGGCAGTGTTAAACAGCTCCTCTCAGTGCTGCCCTGTGATCCCCACAGGCTGGTCATTTGGCACCTCTGAATCAGACAGTATGTCTATGAATGGTGAGTCCAGGGCAGAGAGGTGGTGTGACTTTCAGCCCTGCGCTCATCCGCCAAATGCTCCCATAATGCCTAGCTTCAGTCCGCTGCACCTGTTTCCTCTGCCTTTCACAGCGAACAAGGCCAAATCTGGATGGCACAGCACATACTGAGAACCTATTAACATGCCGGCAGGTAGGGTTTGACTGCGTGCCTTTGTGTGCGTATCCATGCGGACACGAGGACAGGCACATCAACGAGTGTGGAAATGAGCCAGTGCAAAGTGAGTGTGTGTTTTTGTGAGTGTCAGCACAAGGACAAACACACTGCAAGAAAGGTGATCACTTAATGTGTTTGTGTGCTCGCTGTTGCCCAAAAGAGACAGGTAGCGAGGGCTAATGGATGCACTCCATGCTGTAGCTTTATGAATAAATGACTTATCTAGTTTTTGTTGTCATCATATACATGTTACAATTAAACATCTAGAAAGTAGTTAAAGCTGACCCAAATCTAACAAGTAAAGTGGCGTATAAATATTGCTTATAACTTATAATTCACAATCACAGGCTGTATTTTAAAGATGCAAAAGCCATTTTTGTTATTTGACTTCAAAGTGGCCACATTTAGAGGCGACAGTGGAGTTACTAAGCTATTAGTAAGGCTAGTACGCTGAATTTATAAACTTTATGGCCACATCATACAGACTCAATTCCTGCTAACTATGATTAGAAGATATTAAAATTTCACTCACCAAAACTGGAGCAGACTTCTTGGACGGACACATATCACATCACAGCCACCAACATCACAAACACCGACTCGACCACCGGCGGTCACGGTCGCCACTTTTAGTAAGACACGTGAACATAGAATTGTTTTATTTAAAAAAAAAAATTTCATCAGGACATGCCCACAATTTGCTACCTTGTTCCTTTTATTCATAAAAATGAAGCTGAAAATAAAGACACTCGCCTATCTGATAACATATGCAGATTACAAATTGTGTTTCAAATAATAAAGAGCTGCAGGTTACGCAGCACACCAAACCTGTTCAGCATTTCAATAACGAGCCAAAATGTTCAAGGACGCATTTCCACTGACATTATGTGGAAAATATGCAGCTCTGACTTTTAAAAAAAAATCCTATTTTATCGTCTGTTTTTGTTCAGATTCCCTTGCCAACGTCGCTTGCTGTCCATCCATGTTATTCTCCAGATTTTAGAATATCTAGGTTGGTAAATATATTTACACACCCAACGATGCTTCCTTCAGCTGTTACCGTGCTCTAGGCAATGAGCTGAACAAGCAGCAGTGAGCTGTGCGTCATGTCTCCTTAGGATAGCATTGTGGGTGAACACATTTGATAGCTGTCAGACATGGAACAAGTGATAAAAACAGCACATCAACCTACTTGAAAAGCAAGAAGGGAGGTAGGTGACATACAGCATAACACAGCAGATGTAATAATTAGGATCTGGCATTTAGGAGTGACAGGCGAGAGAGAACTTGAGTATTTTTAATAGCGTTTCGGGGTTTATTTATTTATTTATTTTTATAATACTACATTTTAGACCATTTTATGTTTGCTAACTAACCAAACTCACTTCAAAGTCAAAACACCTGGTACTCCAAGGGGGTTTAAGCAAGAGTGCAAACTGGCTCCAGTGAACTTGGATGTTGAACATGAGTGAGTGCTGAATTTTATTATTCTCATGCATGTCCTTTATTTCATAGTATATTAAGAACAGTGAGATCCATTCAGTTTAATTCATTCACACACATCAAATGCAAAATGTGCTCAAAAATTAGAAATATCAAACAGCACACAGGCACATCACGTCTGACTATCTGCTATATGCTCGTTGATCACAGGCCTAATGGCTTCTGGGTCGGATTTTGCATTTTATTCTCAAAGATGAAAGTCTAAATGATGTGTTAAAGCCCTCTTCACACTTCCAGGAATTAAATTGTGGCAAAGAAATTCAAATCAGGGCTACCAACCTAAATACGTCTGTAGCATTTAGTATCAAAGGTTTGTGATTTTTTTCTCATTCTTGCTCATACTGCCATGTTAGGCTTGTTTCGTTTGTATTTTGGTCAGCTGTCCTCTGAGTTTAAACAATAGTGTAGAGAGGAAAAGTGTGGGATTTATCTATGGAGTTTAATATATTTTGTTAAATGAAAAAGAAATATATCCAGGGGTGGATTTACAGGGGGGCAAGTCGAGGCAACTGCCCACCCTGCTAAAGAGCCATGCCCCCCCGCTCCCCAGCTGCATAAACACATACAAAAAAAAACATTTGTGTGTATTTTGCCTTAAAAGTTGATTTGTTTTCTTAGAAGATAGTTCTAGAATAATTTTAAAGTGTTTTGTGGATCTTTTGTTTGCTCCACTTACACAAAGGAGATTTTCACATACCTCACTCATATTTTTATATTTTGAAGAAGTACAATTTTCATGAAACCTGAAAAATGCTAAGCTTTAGCTTAAATGTGGCCCTCAAATGAATAACAGATTTTGCTAAATGATGCATAGCCACACAGATTGCTGGTTTCATGTGCCTTTTTATAGCAAATATTCATATTCACAACAAATCAAATGAATGACTTCAAAAGCAGCAGTGGTAACTGGAGGCCTGCCATAATAAATTAACACAAGTCTATTTTTCTGTGACTGCTGGCTGACTAACATCTATGTCTGTTCAATAAGCTGCTGTTGCTGTGTGATGTCAAGACTGGATCTCCATGTACTCTTTAAACACGTGTGTACTACACACACACAGCTCAGCCTACGTCACGTGTCAATAATGTCCACATCCAAGCCACCCACAGAGACACGTCGCACATGCATGATGAACAATGCAAAGCACTTATACAGCCTGTCGGTGCAGGAGAAAGACACCAACTCTAACAAATGACGTTCTGTGCCATGCCATACTGCTCTATGATTCATCACTGGGGGAATCAGCTGTGTATGCAGGCGGCCATAGAACTATCTGTGTGTATTTGTGAGTGTTTGTGTGTGAGCAAGGCAGCTGCCATTTGGGAGATTGATGGCAGGGGCAGAATAGAGACAATGAGTTGTGTTGCAGATTTTTTTTCTCTGTCAGCTCCATCTCTCTTTTCCTCTCGTCCTCCCCTCGTCTTTCTTTCCACCGAAGCCGAAGCAAATAGTCAATTCCTTCACCTTCTTCTTCACATCACCACCACCCCGTCTTTCCTCTCTCTCTTGCTCTTTCTCACTGTCATTCATCCATCTTGGTATTCAGCAGCAAAGTTTATCACAGCCCCCCTCCCCCCCGAGTGGGTTAAAAAACCTTTATCTTGACTTTGAATGAGAACTTTCCCCACAAAAGACATTAATCTCCTCATTATTATTATAGCCAATCCAATACTTGGATTCCCTCACTCTGAAATCTGAGTCAAGCTAAGCTGCAGCCCAGAAGGAAAGACAAAAAGACAGAGAGGTTGAGAAAAGAATGACTTTTCTTTTCGGGCTGCAATTAAAGTCCTGCCTCCTTTCACCAACTCAATTTAGCCTCCCCATTTAACCATGACCACACACAGTCACGGACACATGCGGTGTACATGCAGTACACTCACACACACGCTGACACGATGACTGAGTCGGATGACTCACGAGTACTAGTGTGTTTCCCGGTGAAACAAAGCCTGTAATTTGGTCTCAGCTGGTAAAAAGCGCATTAAGGAAGAGAGCGCGATGCTTTGTCTCGTTGCACAGTTGGCACGCCAGCAGGCTGGAGTGAAAGATGGCTGCTCAGTGAGATGAGATGCACAGTATGATGAGAAAATGTGACAGAGCTGTGGGTGCATTTAGCCTAGAGGTCAGAGGGGGATATTTAAAACTGCGCTGAATGTTTGTGCCACATTACATTAGGAATATTAAGGCAAAATGACATGATAGGAAACATATTGCTCATAATAATGAACCCACAAAAGAGTTGATACATCATGACTCTCTAGCTTTACAGATCCACCGTCCACTGTACACAGAGTAGTGTCCAGATGCAACTCTTTTCACAAAAAATCTTTCTTTAATATCCACCATGCATTTCACAGCACATGATAACCTGAGAAACTGGTGGAGACCAACGCTGTGACAGGTACAGCTTATTAGGCTTAGGCACTAAAAACTACTTGCTTAGGTTTAAGAACACATACAGTATTTACTGTAATCGTAATTTGGGCCAAAGTGCACACCTGCACACCAGTAACGTTGAAGGAAATGACCAGCCCATCTCGCTAATGCACCAACCCAGTGTGTCGCACACTGCCTGACCGCCAATCTTAGCTATATATAAACTGTTATAACAGCGATAAATTTAAAATGTGAAAAAACTAAATAAAAGACGAGGAAAACACCCTTCAAATATAAGTGTCAATGTAGCATAGTTTGTCCACCAGGGGGCGATCTGCTACTTCCTTGTTGTTAACACAGGTTTGGGACACCACACACAACAACGAGCTGATCCAGAGTGTAAACGGGTAAAAATAACTACTCATACCAAATTTAGGAAATTCTTTCCATGTTGTGTCCCTTAAAGAAAAAAAAATGGCTGGTATTTTTAAATATTGTATTTTTAGATCACCATATTACCACTATAATATTGGTGTCGTGTGGCATGCCTCATAAATACTAATAATACTGTAGCTATGTGTATGCGATTAGTTGCTTACCACAGGTATTCCTTACGTTAAAGTTTCACCTAAATCACTTCTGTTGTGTATTGTAAGCTTTTTTGTTTATTTTTTATGATTTTTTATAAGTTTTAGCTCTATTTTTTCTGTGTTTGTTGTGTTTTCTTCTGTTTTTGTTTCTGTTTTTTAAATTGCAGTTCGTACTCCACATCATAGTCTTAAAAATCTTTTGTTCGGGCTCAAGATGTTATTGACAAAACAGCATATTTACATTTATGCCATGAGAATAAGGATAGGATTTGACTTTTGGCTTCCAAACAGAAAGATGATGATAGCCAAAACTGAAGCTTCAAAATTGGAATCCACAAACCTTATAATTTATAATTTACGGTTCCGAAAAATAAATAATCAATAATTTAACATGAAAAAAATTGGTTGAATGGGTAGAATATTTACCACATATATGTAATATTAGGAAGTGTAAGCTACAGGTCCTTTTAGAATAAAAGACTCTAGCGACCAAGCAGGGGGTGTTTTATGTATATGTATTGTTTGTTTAACAGCCTCAAAGTCCAATTTAATTATTTATTGAGCACAAATGCGAAACACTGATTAGCTTTGAGCTTTGGAGGGCACAAAACAATGAATGTGAAGATATCTTCTTGCTCTTTGAAAACCTCCGACGGATATTTTTCTCTTCATTTTCCAACATTTCATTGACTGGAGAATCAAATTTTCTTTTTTTTCATGATGAAGAGGATTGAGTTTGTTGCTGTCCTAATTTTGTGATAAAGCTTTTTAGCTCACGCCACTTCCTCCATGGGATGAGATGGCGCTCATGGTTTATTTAATAACAGCTCATAATCATTGCACATATGGCACAGTGCAGGTTTAGTTTTGTGGCTCCTTGTAGTGATGCTGCAGTTGTTGACTCTTTTAAAACTTGCTGCAAGGGTGGATTAGGTGGGGGGAAGACACTGCAATGCTAAATGGTACAGCACTGCAAAGCTTCACAGCCTTGTAGTGGAAAGCAACATCAGTCAGATGCCATCACACGTTCATGCATACATACATTAATTCCAGCCAAAGGCCTTGACAGCTGGATCAGCTCAGATCATTCCAGTGCCACTGGCCCTGACTCTTACTTGGATCCCACTTTTGTCTTGTTTTCCCGGCATCTGAAGGCTCGTTCGCTTCACAGAACATCACATCCTCCTCCAGTGTGTCTGTTCTGCTGTCATACACTGACTAAAAGACTGATAGTTAGACACACACACATGCGCGCGCACACACACATGCACACAAATATGCCTATAATGTAAAAGTATGAAAAATGATGTTATGCCAAATATGCATGAGAAAGGCAAGTAATGCAAACAGAGCAAAGTGGAAAAATCACTGTTATTTTCAGTCATGAAAATGCTTTCAGAATTAATAGCATGTGTATTTGGATATTATTTTTTACCCTAATTAACAAAAATAAAAAACTTCTCTTAACTGCATATTTACTCAGATGTTGGATTCATGGAAATTGCACAAAAACCCCAAACATATTTAGTAGGCATATCCACACAAATGCATCATAAAGCAACACACATAATATGATTTTATAGCGTTATGGGCTTATCTGAGGAGATCCGGAGCCTACAATTTTATTAGAAATCAACTTTATTATATATCCACATTATAACACATTCATATCCAATCATAGCCCTAAGCAAATACACAATCTGCTACACTGAGCTGCAAAAAGCTGCATCATTTTAAGACGTTAGGATCTATGAGAGGCTGCTAAAGACAGAAAATATAACCAAGTGTTTAATTGGCTCTGAGTGCTGATATGACAATCTGTGGCTTCTGATTAATTAGAAGTGCATGCTTCTGCTGCTGCTGTTGCTGGTGCATGTTGGATGAGTCCAGAGACAAGATGATGTGTGAAGGAAAAGAGAGCAGTGGCTTGGATCAGAAAGAATATATGATAAACACGAGCGATGCACGCACTCATGATGAGCACACGTGGGTGACATCATGAATAAAAAATACTGACAGCACATGCGTGTCCTCTTGTGTGTGTTTTCCAGCAGCACGTGTGCCTCTTTGTAAGGTGTGAGTACATTACTTTAATGAAAGTCACTGTCCTTGGCAAAGGACATAGCCGCTCAACCGCTGAGGGCTGCTCTCTTTTTACCAGTCTGTCACACACATATACACACACACACACACAAACACACACTTGTTTTCATGTCTTAGTGAGGACATCTGATTGACATAATGCCCACCCTAGCCCTTTACCCTAACCCTAACCATCAGAAATGATTGCCTAATCGTACCCCAAACCTATCTGTAACCCTAAAATCACATTTTCAGCCTCAAATGCCTTCAAATTCTTGAGAACGGGCATTTGGTCCCCACAAGTGCTAATTTTAGGTCCTCACAAAGATGTTTAAACAAACACACACACACTGAAATATGTTTTTATGTTTAAAAGGCTGTCTTTGTCAAGATATTCACTGACATAACAAACGTTAACAATTAATACTGAACACCTGCCCCAGACCATAACATTAATCCAAAATAAGTGATCTCAATCAGCCCTTTGAAGATGAGACTGGCTGAGATTTAAACCACAGATGCTCTCCTTCACGTAAAAACTGTAAGATGAAAAGCTGAGCGTGTGTGCACATGCATGCATGTATGTGACTGTATGTCGGGGGAATCAAAAGATGGTGAGGGGGTGGGGGGGAGAAGTGCGTGCAAAGGAAAATGTACTCAAGGAAGTCTGAAGGTGTAGTCCAATCCTGGGGGGGCAAGACCAGATTACTAGTTTGCAAAACATGCAACTCATCCCCACGGTCCCAAAAGCCAGATTATGCAGAGTCATGGTATTTAACTCTGCATAATCTAATTAAAAAATAATAAACGTCAGCAGTGTTAGGTCCTCTCTACCCAATCTTGTGACTCCTCTCATAGTAAATCCAGACTTTTTTGTTTGAATATATAATGAACTCATTTTATCTGCATTGTTTTACCACCAGGCATTTACTTTGCTTGATGTTTGAAGCAATTAAGGCAGAAAACATTGGTTGGGTATGTTGGTTAGGTAGCACCCTCAGACTACAAATAGCAGAAAGTCTATTCTTATGTAAAATATATTGCATTTCAGCATAGATACTAATGAAACGGTGGCATTTTAGCTTTAATATCTCAAGTATAAAATTTTTTTGAAATCAGTTTACTCTTGATCACCTAAACAGTTAATCAGCTGATTGTTTTAACTCTTGAAAAGCAGATTGTTTGTGGCTGCCTGAAGAAATAATGAAAATGACTTACAGTGGAGGTCAGTGGAGGCCTACAACACCAATGTAGCCATGTGCAGGTTACTAAAGTTTACCTAAATTTCACATTGCCAGAGTGAAGAAGACATGAATGCATAAAATAACTGAAAGAACATGCATCAGATAAAACAGACATTAGAGGAAATAATGCAGACATAGTGTTTTAAAAAGCCCAAAATAAAATCCATGGAAGTGCGAATATGTTTCCTGAATTTCAGTACAAATTTTTTAGGAATTTCTTTGAAAACCTTTTCAGTATGGACTGTGTTTATATTTGGTTTTATAGTTCTGATCTGGGACACCAACCCCACACATCCACGGAAAGCCAGACATAGGAAAAACCCCGGCGGCACCCCATTACAAAACCGAGCAGGCGTCAATGGAGACTGATATGACACTGATTAAGTTGGTGTTGGGGTGGAGGTGGCTCTTATATACACAGCAACAGCAAAAGCAGCTTAAATAGTGCCCCAGCTGATGTGGACAGGCACTGAGATCAGCTCAAATGACAGAATTGTGGCTGAGCAATGAGATTTTTTTTTCAATAACCAAGGAAGCTATGATGAGCTATGACAGAGCGTTGCCGTAAATTTCAAATGAGCAAAGTTTGCTCATTTCTAGAGCAAATTAGAAAGTGTCCACTAATTATTTCATCAAACAAACTTGGGGATTTGTTCAGATGTTTGAAGCCACCATTTAGGACTTGGGAATTAGAGAAACTTAAAGCGCTTGCAAACAAAAAAACACTGTGATGCGTCCCTTCTACTTTGCTGCTTAGCAATGCTGCACCTCTGTTTTTAGAGGCAGTGCATATTAAAATGATATAAACTAATTTTCAAATATTCTTACAAATTTTAATCCAAGTGCTCACAGAAGCCTGTGAGGTGCTTTGAGGAACCCTGCCTCTAAATCTGTTTCTCCAAGCAGCATACTCTTTGCAAATCCAAACCATACGCTAGTAAGCAGTCAGTGGAAGTAAGCACAATTTCGTCTGCCATTATGGCAAGCGAAACTTTCATCTCACTTGTACACCATCCATGTGTCTGTGTAAGGCACCAGCCAGCTAAACTGCAGAACACACTGAAAGCCTTACCAAAAGGGTTGAACCACTCTATTCTGTGCTTGCGTGGAGTGCATTTCATACGGATGGGATCCAACCAAAGTCATCAGTTTCAGCCTGCCGCGTGGCTCTTTTTCATTCTGTGGATAATGAAGGAGGAATGCATGCACCGGTAGTCACCGCATTATTGTTGTTTGATAAGAACAGGCGTCTGAGCTGCCAGCAGAGTGACAGGAACAAACATATGAATGACAGAAGGCAGTGAAAAATGTACTGTTACTGACCTGAGGAAGCTGGGGACATGCGACACTTGTGAAGGATAAAGGACATGACTACAGTAGATTACAGCACGACTGATTGGATGACTAAAGGTAGAACTCAGAGGTAGAACTCAGAGAGAAGGGGCAGGAAGAGATGATTAAAGAAAAAGGAGACTAAAGAGGTTTGCCGCCAGTGCTGTGCTTTCTGTTTAGAGGTACAGGTAGGAGAGCTGCATTCGACAGCCAATTATTACACTCAGACAAAGACGCAACAGCAGACTTGTTAGGGCAATGAACCCATATGTTTCAGTTCACGTGTCTATCTCACATGTATAGACCAGCATTAACTTAAGAGGCACCATTCATCCATGCAAAAGGAAAGGACTGTGCATGTGTTCTCTGCCCATATATAGTAACCTTCTGCATAAAAGTCCTCCAGCTTTTGTCATCTAGCTTTAAGCAAAAGATGCATTGAAAGGTGGCGGAAAGGTCTTCGACTGTTATTTACAACAATAAAACAAGATGATATATGACGAGAGCGACATCATCTTTATGGATCAAAAATCTGTTTTCTTCAGTCACACAGGATTATGAGGCGGCATCTGTACGATTCATGCAGGTCATTTCCAACCTTCCTGTAGCATCTACAATCGAATTTAAGATTTAATTTGAGATTGATCAAATATTTATTATAATTGAACATATTTGTGTGTTTTATTTCAAGGTTGAATATAGTAGAAACCACATATAAATACTGCATTATTAGCTAATATCAGTATTTTCTTGGCTCTAAACACTTTTGTTTTTATTAGCAGTCATTTAAAAGTTTAAAACTGCGTGTGCTTGAGTCAGTCTATCGGTGCAAGTCATGAGTTTCAGATTTGGCACTTATTATGTGGAGTAATGTAAAAGATATTCGTCCTAATTTTCAGTACTATTGTGTTTACTTCCAATAGAACATAAATTCCCTGTCTATGTCTTTTTGTGGACAGTTCATCTGGTTATTGGCTTTCAGTACCACGGACAGCAGCCCACACAGCAAACAACACTGTCAAGGCCTTCCTACAGGAAACACAATGCTCTTGGACGCTGAATAGATGCAATGCTGTTTCTATGAGACAGTAAATGAATTAGCATGGATTCAAAGAATAATCTGTTTTTCCAGTATTAATGCTTAACGATTAAAAAGACTGCTTTGTTACAGTTTTGTGGGTGTCAGTCTTAAATGGTCAAGTCCATTTATTCTTTTGACAACAATTTAGAAAGGTTTTGATGCTCAGTGGACAAAGCTGGAAATACTGGCTCGGATATCCTTGCACTGTGGGCACCTAAATATTGGCTGCTCAAGTTGTTACACTAGTGGATTGATTCCCAGATCGACAATACTTAGAAAGGCCGTCGATATTTATCTATTTTATTATTTTTTATTTATATTTATTTATTTAAGGTTTAAGTAAGGTTGTGTAAAGCTGAATTCATGATCCTTTGTTTGTGTCTCCTTAGAAAAGAGTTATGGCAATTCAACCAATGCAGTCCTCCAAAGACCCAACAGCACATCAGCTGACATTTGTTATTGGTTAAAATGGTGACTTGAAGAGGAAAAGGAACCACAGTACTTCAAAGAGGAAGAAGCGTAAACTTAAAGGTTAACCAGTTGCTGCAGAAGATGGTTTAAACTGCTTTAAAACTTCGTTTTGGTACAAAGAACTTCTTCGTCTATTTGAACTTCAGGAGCTAATATAAAGGACCAAATGAAGATCAAAGCTGAGAATTTAAGATTTAATTTGAGACTGATCAAATATTTATTATAATTGAACATATTTGTGTGGGGGTTTTTTCAAGGTTGAATATAGTAGCAACCACATATAAATACTGCATTATTAGCTAACATAAGTATTTTCTTGGCTCTAAACAGTTTTTGTTTTTATTAGCAGTAATTTTGTGCAAGTTTATAAGTGTGTGCTTGAGTCAGTGCAGTACATTTACCACTTCAAAGGATCCATGAAAACCTGAAACCTTTATACTATTACTAACTAATTTACTATGTTTGATTAAGCAAATAAATAACAATGATTTATCCACTGGATGTGTTAAGAAGGAAACAAAGCAGTCTACATTCTTTCTTCACTAACAGCCACTAAGCACACTGACATTGCAGGCATTAGCAGTATTAACCATGTCTGCTGGTGTGCGTTTGTGTGTCATACCCCAAAATTCTGACTGATCTCAAACATCAGTAAGGCTGTTTATTTTTCATAAATCGAGGCTATATTTCCTTTGAAGCGAGGATATCTTTACATATGAATGTGTGATGAGTAGATCATTAAAATGTCACTCGTCGTTTTTCTGCATACGCGCCTCTTTTTTTAATCTCGGTATTTTCCTCGGAAAAAAACTTGTAGTCACTTGAAACGTTGCTAATAAAATTAAACGGAGTATGGATTCCAACGAGGGGGCGCTCTTTGATCTCTGACTTAACTAGTAAATCCCGTTCTGTTTATTATTTCTTCTTTCTCCTCACAATGCGCTATACGTGTGAAGCAGATTGAGGGGTGTTACATACCTGGGAGGCATGATAAAAAATTGAGTATAATATAAGTGCAGGCAGGCCCAAAGTCAATCTCAGCCTGCAGTCCCAGCAGATCAGCTGATCTCATTGTCAGCTGACATCAGCTGATAGTTTCTTCTCTGTCCAGTTGTCAAAGTTCATGTTTTATTTATTTTTTACTTGCTTTAGCCTGCCTATATTTGCTACTTTGTCTGCCAGCAGCTTTGGAACCCGCCAGTCTATCAAAGGGCCTCATCTATGTCACATCTTTTATCTTTAATGTTCTTTAGTGGGGTTTAGTTGCCACATTAAGTGACTGACTAAAGTCAGCGATCACAAGCAGACATTCATTTCCATGTTCATGCCTCTTATTATCAGGAAATTGGCTCACTAGTGCCACTTGTGGTCAAAAACTGGATATGTGATTTTAGGATAACCTCCCCTGACCTACACTGGAAAACTAACAAGCATTTGTTTTTGCTGAAGGTCCAAACAGATCATCGTCCTTCCGCTCAGTCTTCCTGTGTGACCTGTGTGTCACTCTTTCTGATGCACACTGTTTGTCAGCTACATATTTATTGGAAATCTATGTGCTGTGGCTGGGCTGTGCTGAGAATCCAAAGCTTATCCCTCAAATGAAATTATTCTTTGTATCTTCAGAGTCATTTTGATGACACCAGCCATAATCACATATCTTTCATCTGATAGAGGTTGTCAATATGCCTGACTGCTCTTTTTTTCTTGGCTTGACTAAAACAAAATCTGACATACTTGTGTAGAGACTGAAAGGAAGGTTGTCTTCAGTTTTGAGTATATATATGTGTGTATACCTCTTTAAAAGGAGATGAATAACATCGCAGCAGGCGCAGCAGCAGCAACATTAAAACAACAAACATTTTCAGAGATGTCAACAAGAAGGCATACAAAGCACTGATGGGGCATTCTCATAGTGTGAGGAGATATTTTTAGGTGCACCAGACTAAGCTTAGGCAGTCCTGTAACGAGTGACAAGCAAGTGGGTAACCTGGTTTTTCAGAGACACAAAAAGAATCACATGAATCCCTAGTGAGCATGAAGACTCCAGGCCCAAAACGGACTTTCTACCTCCTTCCCAAGGATTTCTCAACATCTCACAAACACAAGATCCCTTTTATGCCTCTTTACTCTGTTTCTACTACAAGTCTCTGTCACACAGATACTTTCAGCTGATCTGGTCACACACACTCATACACGCAAGAGCGTGCATATTATACTACATTATCCCTCTGTTGGTTGGCTTGGTGCCTTGAGTGGGCAGAGAGAGTGAGTGGTCACATTACACTACTGTTACATCACTCCTTCAGTCTCCTCAGCAACCAGGTGTCCTCCAACAACAAAAGCAACACAACCCCGTTATATCATCCCTGCAGCTGCAACACAATGTTCAAGGTGTTTTATGTATATCTGTATATGTTTATATATAAAAAGTCAATCCTCGTTATCACCTTCCTGCTCTACTGCTGTGCACAGTCTTGGTGGTATTTGGTGCAGTCAGTGGGGTTGCCGCTGAACAATGGAGAAACAGTTGTGACAGGGCAGTGGGAGGTGTGAGGGTTTTTTTTCTTCTCAAAGCAGCAAAGAAGAGTTTGAAAGAAGTGAGGCTTGAAAGAATATGGTAAAGTGACTCAACCAAAGCCAAAACTCTGATTGAAAGGAGAGCCTGGATGCAGGTGGGCTGCCTGTGGCGTTTACAGAAGCAGCAGTAAAGAGAGAATCAGTGGTCACTTCCTTAGCCCACAGATATTACACCATAGTTATATAAAAGTATTTTAAAAAGGTCTTTAGACAGAAAGCAAAGTGAATTCAGACACTGCATTTTTTTTATTCAAAGAGAATCGTTTTTATTCAAAGAGAATCGATTAACACAAATTCAGTAGGGTGACATGTGGAGAAATGCAAGGCTTTCTGGTCACATTGACCTCTCCCATCTGTTATGGATTATTTGATTCTTTCAACAGGATTACAGGCCACGTCACAAAATTTAAATAATCTCAAAGTGACTCTTTCAACATGACAGTAAGTTTAATGCACTCAGCACAACAGCCTCCACAAGCACCAGATTTTCATCTAAAAACAGCAGCTTTGGGATGTGGTGGAACAAGACGTTGACATGTCAGCTGTGCAGCTAATACAACCTGCAGCAACTGTGTGATGCTATCATGTCAATATGGACCAAAGTGTCTGAGGAATGCTTCCAGCACCTTGTTGTGCAATTTATTTTTTTTGTATTTTTAATCGTCTGTTTTATCTAGTAGTAAAAACTCTTACATCGACGTGGCAAGATATTCAAGTGTTCTGGCGACATCCCTCAGTTTCTCATCTGAACGACTTTATTTGGATGTAGAAGCTGAAATGGAGCATTTCTAAATGCCATTAGCATTTTTCACAGCTCAGCGGACAATGGACAGCTTGGATAATAATTCCATTCACTCAAGTTTAGATAACACGCTGAAGGGCTGTTAATATCTGAATGTGTGACTGCTTAGGGGTTGGGTTTTTTTGCCTTGTCAAACTTGAACTCAGCAGTCAGGACTATGTTGTTACTCATAAAATTGACGACCACACAAAATTGAGATTTCTCTCAAACCTTTACTTCCAAAAAGATTTTAAACTACGATATCAAAGCATTGTAATGGAAAAAAAAAAGAGAAATAATTGTATCTGTGCTCCTGCTTCCTGGTCTGGTTTGACCTTTTTGTCTCCTGAAGGTAACGAAGAGGTCGCCTCAAGAGGATTTGTTCCCTGAACTTATCAAAGCTTTGCCACCTTTCCGTTCTCCAGGTGTAACAAGTTGTGCAGCATTTTTCACTGTGCCATAAACCTGATTAGTGAAATCTGAGTGGATTCTAGGACTCAGGGGAACGGCCTATCACTGGGTTAACATTACCGCCTTTTTTTTTTATTTTACTTTTATTTGGATTAAAAAGAGACACTTTGTGCTCTGGAACCAATCATTATCAACCTTACTTCAAAAGAAGCCTCTTATGTCTGTTTTTATGCAGGTGAGCCCGGGGCTTGTGCTTAATTGGATTTTGGTTCTTTCTCTATTAAAAATGATTAACATTTAGTCACCAGTCGTGACTGGTTAGCATCTTTTGGAAATGGCCATTATCTTAGCTCAGAACGATGACTGTTAGAAAATACTATTTTCACAGACGTCAAACAGAGAAACCTGCTGCAGTGACTTACACAACTGAGTACCTGACACGCTCTCGCCTGCAATACTTTGACTTATTTAACAGCCAGACCTAAATGGAGACATCACATGAACAAAATATAATGACAGAAAACACAGCAGTGTATAGGTCCCTGTTTTTTCTCCCTGTCTCCTTCTTCCTTTACCCCTAGTGACCCTTGAAAGCCATCCATGAATATTCCATCAGCCAGCAGGGCCTCTGCTCTCCCTTTTCATTTAGTGATTCAGAGAGTAAGTAGCTTACATAAACGTCCATATTTATGTGTATGAACACATAAGCGAGTAGATCCACCCAGTGAGCCGACCCAGGGGCAGGAAACGCCGAAAGCTAAAGTATGGAACGGTGACGAATTTATTCGAAGAAAATGAAATAAGTTTTGCATAAATTTGCTATCTGACAGTTATGTCGAGACTGTTTCTAGGCAGGACACTTCCTCGCTGTGTTTGCACATGCCCTCGGTCTAATGTTCGCTGCCCACCAGTGATGATGCTGCAGAGTGAGACGAATGACCTCGTATTCTTATGGCTGAGCGCGACTCTCAGGTTGAGTACAGCATCATTAAGGTGCTGAGTGAACAAAGTGGATTATTAATGCAACTTCTATTTGCAGCATTGTCTGTAAAAATAAATAAATAAATAAATTTAAATAATTTAAATATAAAAAAAAAAGAATATTGCTTCATAGCAACAAAAAAGCTTAATAGTTGCCTGGTTGACGGCTGTATTTTAAACTCTAATGAAGATCCCAGTTACCAAATTCAGTATGTCAGGTTGAATTTAAGGTGCAATCACCTTGCTGGTGCAGAAAATAGTATCTTATGCCTGTCAGACTGTGTTGTGTTTTGCATTTTTCATAAATTCAGCTCAAGAAATGGGAACAAACTATGTGTTTTTGTGACAGGCTGCTAGGTTCTTTGCCAAGTTGTCTGTTATGTGTAGACATAACACAATTCATCTCTTGTGTTAGGTGTCTTTTGTATGCTCGAATGATTTAAAGGTAACTATAAAGAAACTATAAAGACATGCGGATGGCTCCAGACTTTTGCATGCCGTGCACCATAACTGTTTGTGCCACATTTTGCAGCAATGTAGCATCTTTAGCTAAAAAAACGGTTGAGACTTACGGTTAATCTAACTATGCCGTCCATTAAACTAAACCGCTATCGTTTAACTAATGAAATTAATTTAAATAAATACACAATTTCCTTTTGATTAAATGGCATGGCTATAAGTGAAGCCAGAGTCTGATCAAATAGGAATTAACAGTGTGGAACAGAATGGTTTTAATAAAGCTAGAGACAGCTGTAATAATCAATATTTTTACATTAAGAATCGATCAAAGACTAAATTCAAGAGGACAGCAAAGGCCAATAAAGTCTTTAGTGGATAATGAACACTTTATTATCCCAGCAGACCTCCGAGCAGTGACGCAATCCATTTACATCAATTCTACGTCATCATTTTGACCTGGCACTCAAATTAACTCAGAATCGTCAGAAAATTATTCGTTGTTGTTAATCCCATCTCCCTGTGACATCCCCTGAGGTGAGAACATCATTAACGCTGTCGTCGAAGCTGCAATAAGCCGATCCAGACTGTGCAAGCGTCACGACGAAGAAGACAGACGTGCAGTAACAGTTTGTGCCATCCTGATGCAGCCGATGTAAAGTAAACATTCAGCCAAGAGAGGAAATAAAGCATCCAGTATCTTAAATTAAATCCTGCTTTTGAAGCCAGTCTAAAGAGTGCAGCGGTTAAACACAAGCAGCTTGTCACTCACAGAGCAGAAAGCTGGAGAGGCCAAGGTCTTTACCACATTAAAAATATCCTGCATACTTGCTTTAGTCGAATTCTTGCCACCTTTTCTTTTTGAAGCAAGGAACACAAGTTTCTGTCCTTTGTCTTACATTCTGTCCTGTATTTGCTTGAATGGCTTCAATCTTTCTGCATGTTTTTGACCATTTCAGTGCATTATCATGTCAGAACTGCCTTTTGAAAGTCCACATTTGCAGAAAACGATAACGACAGTTATGCTTTGTACGAAGAAGACAGTGCGTACCGCTCAGCGTTGTTACATATTGTCGCTCTTAACGTGCTGACAGCTCTCAGCTTCAGTCCAGCGGGGCAGCAAGGTTCAGGGAAGAAAAACAACACAGATTTATATAGAACAATAAAATGACTCATCCAACTATCCTCACAATAAAAATAGCAGCTTTAATCATATGTTAAGAAACCCAAACAGTACATGTTTGCATTTAATGACAAGAACTGTTGGTGTTAATTATTACTCTTGTCTGTCAGGAGCTAGAAGTTGTTAAAGAACTAAAAAATCTCAATGCCGCCTGTGACTTTAACATGAGAGAACACTTTGTATTCCTAATGTTCAAACATTAAGCTCTATTGGTTTCTTTTAAGACACAGCTGCATACATACTCCAGCTCTTCATTTCACTCGCTGTCAGATCCTTTAGTCTCTCATGCAGTACTTAAGCTAGAGCCAGCTTTTGTTCCCAGTTTTGTATTCTTCGTGTACTTTGGTTCATTTCTGTTACCTGGGCTCAGCTCACTGTGCATCAAACCTGCCTGTTCTGCTCTCCAGCCATCTCCAGCTACTGTCTGCAGCCACAGACAGCTGGCCAAGATCATCTGCCTATACAAATGAACTATAGCTCGCTTTTGTGTCCTACTGTTAAACAACGCAGCACTCAAAAAAGAAAAGACCCCCACACACGAACCTTGTCTTGAGTAGTTTCACAAAGGAAGTATTCTATACCCACCAATTGTAGAATTCTGTATTGCATCTCTCAGTTAAACACAAGGAGTGCTTTGGTGGCACACACCGCATTATAGCATCAGTAAAGTGGGATTGTAACTCCTAACTTTTTTCAGTTGGGTGTGTTTCAACTCAAACCACATAGTTTACCTAGCGTTAACCAAGCTGGTTTTATAATAAAACCGTGGTTGTAGACCGTGATCATTTCTTTGGAGACAGAGATCAGATCTGTCAACACGTGTAGTCCGCTGCTGTTTTCAAAGCAACTGTAATTCATCACGACTGGAATAAGAGTCAGTCACCTATCAGTGTGCTATCAGGTTGTGACTGAATGGGGTCCAGCTGGCCATTACATTCAATCGGTTTAAGATTAACTGGCTAAAATTGGCTAAAATCATGAATCTGTTGCCACTTGTCGCAAATCTGTTTCCAGTTTGTTCACACTGAAGAGAAATTCACACTGACAACTTACATTTTGAGTTCTGCCAGATTTTAAAACAGAAATTTAAAAAATTCCTCCACAAAAAGTCACGTAGTTCTTGCAGGGCAGCAATCCAACTGCGAAATGACACAAGTGCTCAGCAACTTTGTTTTTATGTAGAAATATAGCCAGAATACAACCAGTTGAGTGTAGTCACTTGTTGCAAAGAGATGCTATGAGCTGCGGTCATCAGTAATGATTTCAATGTGTTGCAAATCACGCTTTGCCAATCTGTCTAAGAGGGGTTGCAACCTATTCAGTCATTGTGTAATAATAATAGTAATACGTTTTATTTGAAAGCGCCTTTCAAATGTGTGATCAAAAACGGTTGCAACACCCTCAGTCTAAACTAGCAACAGCAAAAAACTCAATACAAACATCGAAGAACTGTTGTTTTTTTTCTAGTCACAAGGAGGCTGCCTTGCTCTACTGGGACTGAGCCATTAGTGCCTTAACCTAAGCCCAAAACATAATGGTGAACCACAGTCTCATAGCAGATGAACCTATGTCACCAACACCTCTGCAGCCTCCTGAAGTGGATTTTGTAAGTCTCTAAAATTGGGCCATAAAATACCTCATGCATAATGATGAAACACAAATAACATCTGACGTAACGTGATTATGTAAATTCCCTGCTTTATCTGACCTGCAGTCTTAGCTAGTTGGATAGCACAGTTGCCTTACACGCCTCAGGGTCACAAGCTCATGTACCCCTAGTGGTGTCAACAAGTATAAACAGGAGGGTTTTGTCACGAAGCGTCTGCATCTGGTAGAAAATCTGTTCCAGATCAAAACATGGAGACCCCTCCACTGTGGTGACCCATTGGGAAATAAGAATATGTAGTTTAAATAGACAACAGAAAGAAAATACTTCCTATCTAAAAGTGCTCTAAACAAAGTCGGTGTATTTTTAGGTCATGATTTCTGCAAAAGAGCTACCCCCTTTAATTGGAGCCCCAATGACCTTACACAATATCTCATTTTTTAGGTCTTAAAGGGAACTGCTTCATATGTGAGAAAACCTTCTAAAAGTCCTTTTGTGCCTCCAAATGATGTGTTACATTTGAAGCAGAAATAAGTGAGTTAACCAGACTTCTCTGTCTTGCGTCTTATCTTTCATTCAGGCCAACAGCCTGAGACTAAGTTAGCTGCTACAAGCATTACATTTATAAACTTGTAGCAACCGAATTACGTTATTTGTCATGTGGGCGTCCATCTATAATATAGTGTGTGTGCGTGTGTGTGTAATATAAAAGTTGCATTGCTTTTATTCATTTATGTGAGTGGCAGCTTTTAGCTTTGCATAATTGAATTAACATCATGAGAGTCGTGTCTGGATGAGGAATTCTTCTAATGATAACAGAAAAGCAGATGTATGTTTCCATGTCAGAATCTTAGTGCACACTTTGTAGGAAAAAACCCATCAGTGATCAGCAGAGCTCGAAATATGCCCCTCACAGAGCTGAGCAGACCTAATAATCGACTGCCTTTCTCTATTTTGCAATACCGAGGCAATGATTTGAAAAGCGTTTCTTCTTTTCCAGAAGGGTTAAATGTTAGACCTGCAGAGCAAATCTGCTCTTAAGACTCGGCGTATTGCAAAGGATGTGATTTTTCAGATTTTGCACCCTGAACGAGTCGTGCAAACGGCAACTGTTTCAGCTGTGATTCTCGTTTGCTTCGGCACGTTAATTCATTCAGCACAGAAAAACACTTCCTCTGTGCGATGAAAGGTGCCAATGTTCTCAGTGTGATTGCGTCAGTAACCACTCCTTCCACACACACACACACACACACAAATACACACAAACACTGTCTTTAAACACATTACAGGAGTTACTCACAGAGCAAGACTCAAACTCAGCCGGCACCAAACAGCCGCCCCTAAAAAACACTTTGTATTATTCAAAAATGAAATAAACACTTGAAGGGTGTGCCTCACACCATGAAAGCTCTCTCCCACAGCAGGGGACGCGCACTTTCCCCTCTAGTGTGTCAAATACAATCAAATAAAACACAACAAACCCCAAAATAACATAGGTAATATCAGATGTAGACGGGGTCCTTGGTATAAATCTAATAATTGTCAAAACAAAATCTGTCTGAGAGGCCATTTCCTCATGAGAGTAAACTCACTGGCATACTCTAACCTCACTTCACAGTGCATCATGTTTCCAAAAAAAAACCCAGCATCAACAGCACTCATCAGCAAATAACAAAGTACATTATACAACAGCTTCAAGCATGGAGGAGCTTGCTGGGATCCAATTTAAAGTACGGAGGGAAAAAAAACATGATTAACGAGGGCAGAAAAACAGCAAAACAAGCCCGGACCCATGAGGGACGATACAGCAGTACAGTGGTTATGTGATTGGTGATTAGCAGGTAAAGTTATGATTCACTTACTTAAATTAGCTCCCTCAAAGGCAACCCCCTGGGAACTGACAAGAAGGGTGAGCTGAAAGCTGAAGTGGTGCTAATCAACTAAAGTCTGGAGACTGGTAAGATCTGGCCTGTAGATGGATGGGAAGCTTAAAGTTAAGTGCTCTTAATGTAACCTATTGACCCCTCTTATAGGCCACTGCAGAGGCACTGACAGTGACTGACAGATTGTGCATGGTGCTAATTATTAGGGCTATATGAGCATGTGAAATAATGACTCGGATCAGAGATTTTAGTCCCAAAAGACTGATTATGCATTCAAGGTTATCGTGGTCTAGGCACACCTCCTTCATGATTTCCTCCTTGCGTATCTGTGTTGCTATGAGGCCCATGAGGACAATCCTGACTGCCTTTCAGCATGATGTCATTGCCCACTCTTAAGAGACCCTTTAAATATTCACTCCATGCAAAAAACATCTTGTGTTTGTCAAAAAGACAAACAACTTAAAACTACAATATAATTTAATGCAAACACTTTCCAAATGAATAAAGATGAGAAGCATGCTGTGTTACTCTTAGTTAGTCTGTAACATTTTCATGGAAATACCAAGCCGATGCTTCCCAGCTTTTCTCACTCTAGTTTGATATGCAAATGTGAGTACATGATGGGAGATTTAGCAATTTTTTCCAATCTGTCCATGTTAATAAAAAAATCCTTCCCAAAATTTGTTGGTATAGATATCTGGGTTGTTTTTGGCACCCATGTGTCAAAATTGGGGGTTATTACCTTAAAATTTCAAGTTATTAAAGTTCGAGTTAATAAACTGAAGTTTGAAGTTGTCTTCCTCAATTTTAGCTATTTTCTCAGATGGTTGAGTTAATACGTCAGATATTTTAACTTTTGGATGGTTTAAAAAAAAAAATCTGCCTTCAATGCTGTTGACCTCTAAAGCTAATCACTGTGAAGCTGAACCAAATCACAAAGTTAGTAAACTTGCTAATAAACACACAAAAACCAAACCACAAGGACTAAAAAACAATATTTTTAAAGAACCGGCATGGTTGTGCATTGGTCCTGCGCAGAGGACACGGTGCTTCTGCTGTCTACATGCTGTATCTGTGTACTGTCACCAGGGGTGCATATGATCTCCATCAGACTAGAGAGACTCATCTTCCTTTTCTTGATTGTTTTGTTTTTGGAGGGGTTTTTGGGCTCCAGGCAAGCATGTCTGCACAGGTTGCATATCCAGAAACCTTTACTCAGGCAAGCTGAATGCCTACACAAACAAACACAAATGCAATACACTGAATTCCACCTCAGGATGTAGATTTGGAGGAACAAACACACACCTAAGAGTCGAGTCTTAGATCATGTTCAAGTTTCATATTCCCTCATCTTTCAATTCATTTTTTTACGCTTTGGTTTATGCACCAAAAACTCTTGGTTAGAATAGCATTTTCTCCAAATTTAATTTAATTTAATTTTCTTAGTTTCTACTGTGCCATTTCCATCTCATGTGCAGGAGTCATATCGACCCACATTTATATGACCAGCAGATGCAGCTTAAACAAATCTCCAGCCATATACCAGGTTGGACAGATAGCCTATGCGACCACAGGAGCTTGGTCAGCTAGCTTGTCCATTATTTTGCTTCAAATTCTATGGCTTCTTAGTTTGGTGAACCACTTCGGCATCAGCAATGGGTCAAATTCTTTTATATCCACAAAATAGACAGGCAAAAAAATGTGATTTTGAGTTACTGGCGGTTCACATCAGGGATAAATGGAGGCATCAACATGAAATTTGATAGATTTTTCCCCCCAAGTTCACACTCTACCTTAATATTACAATCAATTTCTGTTCAGAGAGGCGAATACATAGGTGAAGTTCTGCTGTGCGATTTTTCTTAACGCCCGGATTTTTTTACGTGACTTTTCCATTTCACTCGAACACATTAACGAAGCACGAAGAACAGCTACATCCACACGCGGGTGTTTCTTTTCCACGAGAAAAAGGGCAAGTCTTCTTTTCCTTTTCACCTCCTTCTCTCATTTGTCTGTACTTAGCCGATGGGCACTGTTTGTATTTCCCAGCCAGAAATACTCCACAGACCGCTTCTACAATCCAGTGAGCACACATCCCCCTTCAGCACCAACACAAAAGAGAAAGAAAGCGTGGCTTGGCGTGAACAGTTTGCATATTTTCAGCCTGAAAAATGCCTGAAATTCCTAAAGATTCTCGCAGGGTCTTAGGAGGATAGTAATACCTGCAGTGAAAATGTATATAAGGCTGTGCAGGATTTACTGTTTTTCATAACTCTCCTAAGTAGCAATGTATAGTGAGAAGAGCAGATTTGACAACCACTAGACAACAGATGTAGTCTACACTCTGCTGACCGCGAGCACGGAGCACGGAGCTGAAGTTGAAGCTTGCCTGCGGCCAGGGGCATCGCTCTTTGTGGTGCTGATGTTGCCAGAGAAGCGAGCACACGCGTCTCCTTTAAGGAGAGCTACGCGTCAGCTGTGAGCTCTGCAAATAAATTGCGCGTATAATAAATAAACACAGTTGGATGCTGTGTTTTTTTTTTAAAGAAAAAATTCTTAAATCCCCGTTTTTTAAACGAGGAGACCAGTGCGATGACCAAAACATGGCTGTAGTGTTAGACATGCAGTTTGCTCTCTATCTCCAACACACACACACACACACACACACACACACACACACACACACTATGTCCGTCACATGAAAGCCTTTGCACGGTTTGCATAAAAGAAGATAACTCACGCGCTCCCGTTGATCGATCCGTGGATGCCATCGCTGAGGAGAGTGGGAGGCGGGGGCACAGCACCCCCAGAAAAAGCGCCCTGTTTCACGGTGTGTCCGGTGCCCGGGAAAAACCCGCTGGCCGCTCCTGTAGTCCTCCTCCTCCCGTGCTCCTGTGGCAGGGATAAGCACGCCTCCTGTAGCTGCTACTGTGCAGGACTGAGCATCACATCGCGCACCGTGGAGCTCCACTAGTGTGGGATGATGATGTCGCGGGAATAGCAGCGTTAGTTTCTCCTTTTAACGAGAACATCTATGTCTCCTGCCTGAGTCACCCTGCATTTTAGGAGGGGAGCTAAGAATCTGCCAGCAAACTGAGGCAAACACGAACGTTATAACATTTCGACCCTGTAGTCCAGACGCATCGAGTCCTTACAGAGTCCCCAAAATAGCAGAAGGGAATAAGATAAAAGCACCAAATAACCGGGCTGAACTGTTATTTATAGTGCTTTTTTTTCTTTTCTTTTTTTTTTTGCAAACAATTCAACAGCTTACATTTAAAGCCACATGGCTCCTCCAATGGCTACATCCTCTATACATGAAAATTATTCACACCTTCTGTTTTCAGGGCTGTGAAGGAAAAAAGCGCTGCTTGAACGTGCACTGGTGCCAGCTAGACGAAGTGTCAGGGACTGGAAACACAATTTCAAATCCAGGTTTCTGTCTGATTGCTGTGTCTTTCACATCTTTGACCCTCATATAGATAATTTGGGTCAGTGTCCCACTTCTGAAATGGGCATAACCTCTGCCAAAAAATGAGAAAGTGCTGTTTCATTCACATCATAATTTCGGACTTGAAGCAGTAAATGTTTTATAAATTTGACCTTGACAAGTTTAGTTATGGTCCACTTAAAAATGGATGGTGTTTAAATAAAAATGTGTATTTGCATTGCAGGCTGAGGTTTTTATGTTATTAGCTAGTCCTGTGTAAAAATGTAAATAATCACAGATTGCAAAGATATAGTGACTGAAAATGGTGCAAAGACAATGTGTCAGATGTTGAAGCTAACAAATGACATGATTTTTGTGTTCATGTTGAATTTGATACCTGAAAAACATTTCAAAGAAGTTGCAGCAGAGCAAGTTTACCACCGCGTTGCATCACCTCGTCTGTTCACGCTCCCCCGTGTAAGAGTTTGTGAACTAGGAACATTTTTGTACTTTTGAAAGACATTGTTTCCTATTATTACTTGATATAAGGTTTCAAATGCGCCACGGTTAAAGGCCGCCTGTGTCATATTGTGAAACAAAATATTTCATAATGTGCGACATGATTTCAGTGAGTGGTAGGATTGGACTGCAGACAGGCTAAATAAGCACTTTTTTTCACCCTGTAATGTGTGAGGAATGTAGTTTGGCTTTGCCTCCATGAAAAAGCCCCTGATCAAAATAACATATTGTCTTCAAATGTTACTCCAAAATCTGTATCCAGCCCTACCTCCCTCCTTTTTTTCCAGTTCAGGTTTGGAGTGGGGCTGGAGCTTATCCTGGCTGTCATAGGGTGGGAGGCTCGGTACACATAAACACTCAATCATGCACTCACATCCATCCCATTTTGAATCCCTAGCTAACCTGGTGACATTTGTGTCTTTGGACTGTGGCAGGACCTGGCAACCACTGCATCACCATGCTGCTCCAAAATCTGTGGTGCTTTTACAGATCTACAGGTTACCTATGTCGTGTGCCACTTCATTACTGTCACAGACATGTGCCCAGTCTTTGCACTGATAACAGCTTCTGCATGTTCTTTCCTCAGCCTGGAGGGTAGGACGTTCCTAATTTCCAAACAGCGCATCAAACACGGGTCTCTAAGACAAAAAGACGTTCATGGATTTTTTTATTTTTTTTTTACTTGGATGCAGTGATATACAGTGATTTCCACTACAGAATCATGTCCATATTTAATTAAGATGATAGCTATTCAGTGTTTGTTTTCAGCCTTTCAAAGGTTTCTGTGGATTCTCTGAATCTTTAATTATTATGTAGACACAGAATATAAAACCCCTACGTTGACCTGATCTAGCTTTTGCTTGTGAACTCTTTGTCCAAGCGGGATGATGAACACTTGCAATCTTTACTTCTGAAAGTTTCAGCCTCTCAGGCGAAATTTCATAGTTTCAGTAATTGATTTGTGGGTTTTAAGACCATCTAGTATTAAAGAATGCTTTAGGGCTTTTTTGCGAATCATTGCAGTGTGTATGCATTTATGTTTTCACAGTAATCTAACTGTTGTGGTCCTAGCACGCCCACTGTGTTTTGTTTTGGAGGTGTGTCCTATCCCCTGTTTCTGATGTCACCCCTTTCCCCTGCAGAGCCCGTGCACAGCTGACTCCACTCAGCAATCAGCACCGGGTATGAAAGCTTGGGAAAGGTGCTGACCAGCCCCAGTGGGCAAGCTTGAGTGTCTCTTTGGTTTTCTCCTTCTAGAAAGTGTGGGCTTTTTTTTTTTTCCAGGGAGAGAAAAGCTTTAATTAAATCTCCGTCCTTTGAGCGTGCGTTTAGAGTTTGCTGTCATCTCTCTTTTGTCTTCAGTTTTTCATAAACGTAGGGTCTTATCTGTCTAAGCTAAAGCTTTTAAACAGAATCTTCAGATTACTACCTCCTGCTCTCTCACCCTTGTTATAGTGACTCCTCTCATGAAACACTAACATATTTGGAAATCGGGTGATAACAAAACAATAAAATATCTGTCACATTTTCTCAAATCTGTGGTTATGTCATGATGTTTTACATTCACACAAAATTAAAAAAAAAAAAAAAGACCATCTCTATCCTACCTCTTGAAGATGCTGTTAAAAAGATGTCTCCTCTTTAATGACTCAAATTGACTGATTAGCTAATCTGCATGTCAATACACAGCCTACTCATGCCCGCACACTGTTGCTTAGCATCTCACGCTGGATGGCTAAAAAAACTCCAGCTGAAATTCTGAATCTCATGATGCTCTCTCTTCAGGTCAGCGCGGTTTCGTAAACCCTGAGTGTGCATGAAATACGGCCTTTTCTGACATTTTCCCAGGATTCTGTATTGCCAAAGTTTCTTGCAGGAATAGATGTGAGTGATGGATTCTTGATGGATCCCCACAGGCTTGGGCTTCGGGGAAAAAAAACTGTCTCTTTCATGTGTTTTTTTTATGCCATGTGAAAGGGTTCTTATCACACCATTTCACAACTCTCTCCTTATACTGATAGGGCGCTATTCTTGGGCATTAAGCCCAAGATAGCTGCATCTTCTGAGAATTTGATGACACAATTATCCCGGTTCGTGCTTCTGCAGTAACTCGAGCAGGCACACAAGAGCAAACACTGAGAGGAGACAATTGTAGCTCTAATGTAGCGTGTGGATGTCTTCTGATTGACGATCACACTGAGAGCTTTTTTATCTGGGCAAGGTTTTTCCAAGAAGTTCTGGAAAACTCTGGAAAACCTGATCCCAGTTGTAGACATTTATATATATCGAATAAATACAGTTTCTTAATTGTGTGCTTAATGTATCCAAGTCTGGTTTTTAAAAGCAGGAATCAATTCAGGCAGAGAACTGACTCCTCGTTGCCTTTGTAGGAAAGTGCCTTTTAATAATTGTTTGAATGATTTCTGTTTCTTCCTACACATTTTACGTCAGTGAAGATGAGCACAAGAAGAAAGCTTGCAGGTCACATTTTATCAGAGAAGGTGCATTTTCTCGGTTGAATCTGGCAGTATGCAGCAGATTACAGGAGTATTAGTGACTCAAAGGCAGAGAGTGCAAAGATTATTCTCTCCCTGAGTGTGCATATTTCATAAAATAAGTACGATGCTTCTTGGTGCTTGGTTTATGCCATATATCACTCTTACACTGACCAGCCAATATTGTATAGGTCAAAACATCTGTGACCTGTAAGGATGTTGGTAATATATCCATTGTCCCAATAGGTCTGCTTGACATTGAGGCCAAGTAAGCACCGCAGGCTTTTTGTCACATTCCTTGAGTTCAGTTTTTGGTTCTAAGTGGAGAACCAGATGCTCTGGTGCACACAGGCCAGAAGATTGATATTCATTGGTCACACTTCTGTAACAGCCTTACATCCACAGTGCACCAGTGCACGCATTAATGACATAGTCCCTCATCCCTTGCTGTGGGGACGGTTATGATTGATACTCACAGGTACAGTGTAGAAGCTACAGATATGGCAAATAAAAGAAAGAAAGAGAGTTGTGGCCATATTCAATCCAGATTAACTGATAACTCCAACAAGACTGGGTCTAGCAAATCAAAATGCATAATGCACACAGACAGCCTTCAGTGCCTAAATGGATCTTGCAGCATTCTGTAGAAAAAAGAAAAACATGATGCAAACTGTGCACATAGGTTTGGAGAATGTATCTTTTGGGAGACTACAAAGATGAAAACCACAACCATGGACCTTTTCTTGGAAAAAGAACGATTAGATAAGAGTGCCATCTTGAAAAAGTTATCGGTAATGATGTGGGTGATTGTTTTACCTTCAGAAGAAGATAACGTGGTAACAATATCCAGGGAGACAGCTGGCCAATTTAAATGATGGAGAGGAAGAAGGATGGAATAACCTGGAAGAGCACTGGTGGGAGTGCTTGCTCTGGGCTCATATTAGGGCACGAGGTAACAAACCACTCATTTCTTACTTTGGAGCAGACTTAGGTGGTAGCAGTTTCCAATACTTAACATCAATTCAATATTTTTTTTTTGCCTATATGAGTTTTAATTTGTATCATTTTCCCTGCATCTGAAATAGTTAATAGAAATAATTTTTGCTTACATTAGCATGTCTCTCGTTGTATACATCAGGTTTTTCATTTAAAAAAAACCAATCACACTAATCATTTAAAGGTCCCCAAAACTCATATATCAAATATGATTCACTTGGCGTTACAGGGTTAAAAGCAACGAGTTGGTGTAATTAGCTCTCGTGGGTTTGCTCTGCATTTACATTTCTGTTTAATTTTGAAGAATAGACATTTTAAAGCACAACCTATGGTCCCAGTTTTGAGTGAGAGTCTAATATTGAGACCAGATTGCTCAAAAGAAGATCCCAAAGCTCAGAAAATTTACTTTAAATAATGGTAAGACTTTGATCTCAAAGCTATAACCTTTGAAAGATTGTCCACTGCAGGCCTCTGGTTATGTCTTTCATTTGCACTTCCCTCTCTACTTACTTCATCATTCACCGACAGTACCTCCTTTAAAATGATTATAATGGCCACGCAGAAGCTCCTTTCATAGACTTGATTAGTAGAATATCTTTAATCTGTATTCACGTAGTGCTCACATTATCCTTTGTGTTGTGAATAGGGACTAAATACAGTGCGAATGTTATAATGATTACACTAGTCGGAAAGACTGTAAGAATGCAATGAGCTTGATTAATCATTAATCAATTTTATAGGTTTTGAGCATGAATGTGTAACAATGAACATAACTTGAACTTTATTCAGGGTCAGTTTTTTTGGTAGGAAAGTGTAATTATTTGCATTTGTATCCATTATCCACGTCGAGTTACCCCACGTCTGCCTAATGAGCCCTCGACGGCTCACCCCTGCCCTACAGTGAGGGAGGAAATTTCCACTGGAGTTGTTGTTGTCATCCAGTTGCTCACCCTTCCACCAATATGGCACTGACAGAATGCACAGACATTTATGTCTGATATGCCCAGCTGTTTGTTGACAGTGGGGAATAGGAGCTGACTACTGGCAGGAATGTAGGCTGACGGGGAGCGGAAAAGTACCGGGGTAGTCAACAACTACTCCCATAAGCCCCCTGACCAGTTAAGCACATTCCAATAGACGTGTCTCTAGGGCCAATTTTAAACAAGCCTGTAGTTACAAGTTACAGCAGAATAAAATGATATTTATTCTCTGGAACTAGGTTGTTCTGATTTCTCATAGGTTCATAAAATGTTTCTCTTGCCATTTGTATTGGCAGAGTTAAGCCACAGTCAAACAACTATTGATGTTCTCACTCTAGATTTTCCCTCCCAGGACCATTATACATGCCAGGATATGCTCATCCCCAGTATTGATCCAATAACATTGCTCTCTTTTCCCCACATTTCCCACTGAAAAAAAAGTGGAATCATTTTTATGTAAAGTGTGGTGCAAAAATCCTGTGTCAGTGAGCCAAATTATATAACTGCCCAACTGAATTTTATGATGAGACTGTTTTAGAAACCCTTTTTTAACATGTGCCGTTTATTTTATTTTCTCTCATATATACTGTTACAATTGCGAACGCTCATTAAACATTGAGAGTTTCAGTTAATGAGGTCAGCATGTCTACAAGTAATCCCTGACAGTGAACTTTTCAGGCTGCAGACAGAGCTAAACAAGCTTTTTGCGCAGTTTCAGTTTTTTGTTCTCTTGGTTTATGTCAAAAAACCCCAGCAGGAAACCCTAAAATGAACGTCTCAGGCAGACACATCTGCACCATCCACTTGTTGTCCGAACATTTTGCATTTGCAAGCATTTTATTTTTCCTTCTCCCGCTCAGGAAATTAAAACCTTCAGACACTTAATTGCATTGTGATTAATTTTGACGAATCAATTAGAATCTTTTATGTCTAAATATACCCTGGAAGTTGCTTAAATAATACAAAATTGGACTCGAACCAGTTTAAAATGGCAAAATAATCCAGTTTCTTATTCTTCGTGGCTTAAATGTTTTTTGTTTTTTGAATGCTCATTTTATTCTGCTGAGTCAACACAAGACGTGATTATTTTTCTGTGTTCTTGTGTTTGCTTGCCTCCCCATGTGAGAGTCAGGTGTCCCGAGTCACAAGGTGACAACTCTTTGAAATTCAGGTGACGTTCTCTTGTTTGGAGAAGTAATGCACGTAAATGTGCACGTGTCATCATCAGACCTATAGCTGCACAATTTGTGTCGCATATCTTTATGCATGTTAAAAACATATTACACAAGTATGGGAGGATTTTAGTGACCATGTATGTGTCTCAACTATGTTAATGAAGCTGACTGAAAGAACAGAAACAAGAAAGGCATCTAAACTAACTCCAAATTGAGCCCTACTGGAGTAATACTTGAACAAATATGTTACTCTGTAAATGACTGAAGCAGAAAGAGGGACAGAGGGGTACCCGAATCTAACCATCACATCAAAAAGAGTAAATATGTCGCTGTTCTGACACGGCTGTCTGATCTTGCGGATGAGAAAACAGGAAAATTGCATCGCATGCAAGACAATAACATGTGCACCTTCGTTAGGAAATAAATACTGAAGAAATTTTAAAGGTTACTGCTGCAAAGCTTCAACGCGTCCTTTGAAATAACATTAACAAAATCATCAGGGAATAGACATGCAAATCAAGCGTCCCTCGGGTCTGCTTCGAATGACGATGATTAGACACATCACTGACCGCAGCCTTTACAAATCCTACTTTTGACATTAGCCTCAAGTCATACAGAACACGAGCATACATGAAATTGACAAAATAATACATGAAAATACATGAAATGTTTTTGTTTTTTTTTACTCTGCTTGTTCATAGCAGGAATATGTGGCTGGCTGTTACATAGTTGGCTTCTTGTACTCTCTCTTTCAAATGAAACATTTTCAAGGACAGCAAATCTTTCTATGACTGGCAAGTTTTAAAGCCTTACAGGAAGAGTGCTAATCATTTCCATGTATTCCAGTGCAAGGCATAAACTCACAGATTCATCTGTCACAGCTGCTTGAAATACCTTAAAATGAAGCAAGATCAAAACTTGTTAGAGCACAAATGTAGCTGATATGGTGCAATAAACAACCGGACACCTGAAAACAATATGACTAATACTTGTTTGATGATGGGGATCAGCTCATTATCATGTACTTGGACCTGAAAAAAAACCCAAAAAAGGTGATATGTGTTGTGATATTTTGTGGTGGTGATGTCTGTCATTTCCCTGGAATACAGCTTTAGGCTGTTTCTTTTTTCTTTTTCTTTTTTTTTCTCCTCTTTGCACATACTGTGTAAACACTAATGTTTTGATTGAGGGGCAGGACACGCTGGCATTATGAGGACAATCCCAACTGTACCGACACAGCCGTTGCTTATGTAATGAGAGATTTGACCGGGACACTGTGTTCCCTGACGAAGGCACTTCTTTTCAAAACCATGTGTGGCAAGCTTCCAGAGAATCATTCACAGAGAGTGTACTCCTGTTCACTCAGACAGGAGAAACTAAACAAGGAGCAGAGTGTGTCTGATTATGTTATCATTGAAATGAAGAAGGAGGAGGAGGTGACTATATAAGGACTTTGAAACGGCAACACCTGTTTACTGGCTGCAAATCATTGTTAGTACAGTAGGTGCTTTACAGTAGGAAGTTAACAATTCTTGATTGTGTGTACCTAATAAAATACAACTAATTGAAGATGAATTTATATCCCAAATATCAGCTTTAAAGCAACAGCTTCTTTATTTTTCATCATCCAAAAAGCCAGGTCTGTTAATCAAACTCAGAGCAAACCCATAACATCTGAGGGCTACTTGATACTCTTCTACGTGATTTTCACTACTGGCAGGTTTAACCATTTTAGCCTTCCCACGGTCGCTACTCATCTGCAAGCCGCTTTGCAATTTATGCTCTTTTACCTAACGTCATATCTGCTGTCACTGATTGCTAATCTGCTCTGTATTGCTGTTTTCCTGCTGTTTCCCCACCTTTAACTTTCTGTGTACACTATTTCTCAAATATGGGATAACTAAAGCGATTTCTCATTCTCATTAAATCCTCAATTGCGCCTTGATAGTATCTGGTTGCAGTGGTGGGGTTTGGTTTGACAGCTCAGCTTTAGGAGGCTGAGGAGGGACGGGTAAAGAGAACCTAGTGTGCAGCTAAAAATCACTCTCTTACAGTAGGTGTGTGGTTGTAGGAGTAACACATACAATCAATGGAACACAGTAAGAAGCTGGAAAGGCATTGGAGTGTCATCTGGGCAAGGTTTTGGAGGTGTTTGAACTTGTAAATAGTGTAGATGAAGTACAGTGTGTGGCAAGAGAATGTTTATCTACTCATCTGTCAGCACTAAAGAGAACCCACTACACAGCTTCCACTCAAAAATCCATCAGAACAACACTCAGGAAACACTGATACAAAGCTGGATGCAACCATGCTTTCATGTAGTTCATGCCATGTCACAGTAGAAATCAACACTTATAACATCATGCAATGCTTTTCCAATCTTCTGTGGTCCACTTTTGTTGAGCCTGTATAATTTGTAGCCTTAGTTTTCTGTTATTGGAATTGAATGGAAACCAGTGTTGTCTTCTCCAGCATTCCAATTGTTTCCATGTTTTATGTGTTGTGCTCTTCTCTGGATATCGTTTTTGTATTAAAGAGTTGTACCCCCGGACCTCTGGCACCAACAACCACGCCACATTCAAAGTCACATAAATCACCGTTCTTCCTCATTCTGATGCTTGCCTTTGACTTTAGCAGGTCATCTTGACCATGCCTATAACCAAAAATGCAGACTTTCTGCAATGTGATTGTCTTATTAGATATTTGCATTAATGAACAGCTAAAAAAGTATACCTAATATAGTAGTTGGTGACTCTATCCACATAGATGGTGAAAGTCCCAGAACAGAGCCGTACAGCTAAAAACAGATTACCGAAGATGGAAATGGGAAGGCGAGTTATTTAGGCTTCAGCAGTCCTGACAGAAATGCTTTTCAGCTTGATGGGTGAAAACCAGTGTTGAAATAGATTTCATATGGGGCACTGACCTATGTCCAGTCCAATATCTTTGAGAGCTGGGAAACAGGCCTTACCCTAAAAATCACTAAAGGAATTATAGATTGCTGGAAAAAGAGAGTGCATGACACCAGCTCAGTCTGTGCTATTTGCAGACGTGATCACACAAACTTTGTACCGGCAGGTTAAACGTTTAATGTCTGATCAAAACATGTTGGACAGCTGCCTTGTCACATTCACTGGGAAAGTTCAGGGCTGCTAAAACCAGACTGAATGTGTTTGCCGTTCAGTTTAATCCTGAATGCAGGTGGAACGTGTGAAAACCAGATGAGTTGACTAACTGGCAGTTCAGTTTCAGACACACACATTCCTCTGACCTCACTTACATTAAACCTATGCTAGTGAGCACTAGGAAAGAGCACAGTCATGAATTATTACAGTAATCACAATGTTAAAAACGCTAAACCAGTGCACCAACACAGTTATTGGTAATGTTTTAATTCTTAGTAAAGTATTACATAATACCAGATAAAATTAAGATCTTGTAATGGGACATTATCTACTTGAATACGGCATACTTTTGGTAAAGGTTGAAGCATTTCGCTTGGGTACATGGGGCTTTTTTAAGTCTTTGCATGTTCTACGTAAATTGTCAGCTCTTGCTCTAAAGGTCATTATATCTACTGGGAAGTAAAACTAAACTAAAAAGGCGTTTAGTTAATAAGAATTACACTAAACAAGGAATATCGTGCACATGTAAACCACAACTAAGATAAATGACAAAATATAGCTTTAGTCAGAACAACACATCCAGCATGTATCGATTCAGACTCACATGTTTACTGAGAGTGCTTGTGTTGTAGCATAATTGCTGTTCTGAACTCCTTCAATGATGCCACTGTCAGATACCAACAACTTTTTTATATTCTCTATGAAGTGAAAAGGAAAATATGATAAAAACTAAGCAAGAAAATATAATAATTGGTGTAATTGGTGAATCAGTGTTGACAGAACCAAACTGCATTAACTATGCACGCTTTTTAACATTTTGTATGTTGCATGGCAGCAGGAAGCAGGAAGCAAGGCCCTAGACATGCTGAGACATGTACTTCTGCTTTCATACTAAATAAAGTATTGGATTTTTAAAAATGTTTTAAACTGATATTAATCACACCTTTGATGTATTGACCTTAAAGTGCACTGGCTGGTTCTTGTGTTTCAGTTTCATGCAGTTTATGGTTTTGGTGTAACTCCAATTTCTCTGGGTTCCCCAAACAAAGATGGTGGTTCTTCCTACTGGTGATTCTTCTGATTCTCCAAAATACTACACAAGTGCTTGTAAGCACCACATACACGGCCAACAAGCCTAGCTTCTGCAAGAGGATTAATATTAGGTTTGGGTTTATTGTCTTCGTGTTAGCTGTTTTGTGACTACAACCACTTGTTAAACGTGTTAATTTATATATGTATTTGTTCATTTTTGGTGAACTAAGGAAGAATTTAGAAAGTTGGGGCTGTAATAGGGCCTCTGAAGAGTTTTCTAGAGAGAAAGAACCCAAACTCACTAAGCCCGCCTCCCCCTCTTCTGATTGCCCAGCCTTGAGAGTAAATAAGAATTCCAACTTTCCCATTGGCTAGAGAATCCTACATCTCCGCCGCTGCCCCCTCTGTTTTCATACTACAGCATGAAAACAGCTTCAGTGGTTTGGAGTAGCTTAGCTTCGGAACCCGTTTCTGAGTGGACTCTGGACCTCACAGAGCAACAATGAAGTTCGTTCGGTTTATCATGAAAAACGCCGCCATGGCCAGCGCGCCGAAACACATCGAGCATTTCTCGAAATTCTCTCCGTCACCCCTCTCCATGAAGCAGTTTCTCGATTTCGGTGAGTATTGATCCTCGCTAATGTTGCTGCAGGTTTGTGATGCAACAATGGGGGGCTACGTGACCTATGTGGCGTCAGCTGCCAAGACATGACCACGGATGTACCTCAGATCCGTGACCAAATATCCCGTGGCGATGCGTGCCGTGCACGTCTCTGCATCTGCTCTGCAGTGTTTGCAGAAACATGGTGCTCATTTTTGCTGGTGTTGCGTCAGACGTGGGCCTGTCACTTGCCTGTGTGTGTATTAGAGTAGTTATTTTAAATATTGTATGAACCGCTAATAAAGACTTTATGATGTGCAAACTATCACACGTTTTGTCCAAAGGGATTGCAAGTGACGACACAGATGTTAATATGCGAATATTAATTTTCTATTGTTATTATTGTTGTTTTTAATCCATCTCACTTTAATTTTGTTGGATTAAAGTTAGTTAAAAAATTAACCACCGTTACGCATACAGCTGTTTACTCCAGACGGCAGTTAAAAAAAAAAAATAAAAAAAAAACTTTCTACAAATGTCTCAAATACACACAAAGTTAAACTTTCTAACTCTTAAGACATTGACATTTTTCTCCGTATCAACTAGTCAGTACATCTGTTTGTCCCCAATTCAGGTTCTATTAACGCCTGTGAAAAGACGTCCTTTGCTTTTCTGAGGCAGGAGCTTCCAGTAAGACTCTCAAATATCATGAAGGAGATTAACTTGTTGCCTGACAAACTGCTCACAACTCCATCTGTGAAAATGGTGCAGGGCTGGTAAGTCAAATGGGGTTTATTGATTATTATGGTGCAAGTAATCAAATGTATTTAGTTTCTTTTTATGTTTTACATTTAGTTATTCAGAGCAGCTTATTGCAGTTAGTGTCTCTCTGCCTCTGTGGGGTTTTGCGACGCATATTTGATGCAAGCTTTTATCTTGTCATCTAGTCACAGTCACAGCTGTTGACTTGTTTGTTGCCAGTTTATTTCCCCCCTCGTGCTTAGAATTACAAAGCCCCCTATCTGACCAAGCTGTACTCCTTCCAACTAGGGCTGCACCGGTAATTGTGAGGCGGAGACGTTAGCGTTGAACTTTACCCCAGTTTCTCCTCACATGTCACGTGACCGTTGTTTTCAAGGCTGCTGTTTCTGCTGTTTCCCTTATGAAGAGTGGGCTGTGATCTGTATATCCTCGTGCCAAAAACAAAGTTTTTCTTAAAAAATGGAGGACTGTGACTCTGCAGACTCACTCAGCAGTTTCTCTTACATTTTGCAGCATATTTTAACATGTGTTAATTTATATTTTCAGGTATGTCCAGAGTTTAATGGAGCTCCTTGAGTTCCTGGACAAGAATCCTGATGATCACAAAGTCCTTGGAGAGTATGTTTCTCATTCTTGTTGATGTTTTTTATGTTTTGTAGAGGAACATGACCTTTGTGTTCTCCCAAGCGCCTTCATCCCTTTCAATGTGATACAGCCCAAACCCCTGATGGCTGGATGTCTTTGTCATTCCTCCCCAGGTTTGTGGATACCTTAGTTACCATCAGGAACAGACACAATGACGTGGTGCCCACCATGGCCCAGGGTGTCATAGAATACAAAGAGGCCTTCCCCCAGGATGTGGCCACCAACCAGAACATCCAGTACTTTCTGGATCGCTTCTACATGAGCCGCATCTCAATCCGCATGCTGATCAACCAGCACAGTGAGTAACATTTGAATTTTTTTCTTTTTTTAAATTCACCTTGCCTTTATTCTCAAACGGTTGGGCACAGAATCGGATACTGTCAGGGAATCAAGCGCATGGCCAGCAAGAAATTAGCTTGAATTGTTTACATGCTAGAATTTCTTTTCTTCTGATCAGGTTATGAAAAAGCTGAAAATCTAATTTGATTCTGCCGCCTTTAATCTTCTGACCAATTCATTCCGTGTGGGCTTTTAAACAAATCAGTGCTAATGGGCTCCAAACAAACTTAGCCACCGAAAAGAAGACATGCTGCACCGGCTGCAGTGCTTGTATATGATGCCGCGTTCATTGCACAATTACAAGCTGATGTAAACAGATGTAAATGTACTGGTGAGTCATCGCATGGACGGATTTGGTGCCGCAAGCCTCCCATTTTGAGCAGAACTCCTGAAAGCAAAACTGCTTTAGGCAAAAATGCATATCAAATGAATAGCTTTACATTCTGCAGACTGATACGCCCCATTTTCCTGTTGTCCCTGTGACAAGTGCTGAAAATACTCACATGTCAACAGCAGATGGTTGCTCTGGCGTGATGTTACGCTCTTCAGACTTCTGTTTTGTTATTAGGAGCTTGTGGAGGTATCATCAGCCATGTGGAACAAAGACCGGCGATGCATATCACTGATCTGATAGTTTAGATTTTCACAATCACTGTTGCGTAAAGGAAAGCATTTATGCTTTATTAGCTGCACGACTCTTCTTGACAAACACTTTTAACACGTATGCAGGTTTCTGCATCTCATAGCTGCTTAAACTCAGCATATTGTGCTCCTCACTGGTATTTTTAGCATGTGTTCCCAAGTGTCTGACCTAATGCGTGTTTTTCTTTGTTTTCTGTCATTTACGTACTGTTGTGGTAAATGCTCATAGTAAACGCAGCCAATGTTTCCAATAATGAGGTCACCATATGTTATAACTAATCACTGTGTGACAAAAGCGCCTCGATTTTCCTGTCTGTGTCAGTTCAACTCTTCTTGAGTCTTTATGATAACAAATAAATAGGATATAGAAAATAGTTTTACCTTTTCGTTATCTTGGCATCATAACCAAGCTGTGTGTAGTATTTCTGTAGTTTTGGTTAACCCTATATCTCAATAGTCCATTAGCTGAAGATTGCATGCTGTTTTCTCTATTTTCAGCCCTGATTTTTGATGGTACCACCAATCCGGTTCACCCAAACACCATTGGAAGCATTGATCCTCACTGTAAAGTTGGAGATGTAGTCCAGGGTAAATATATAATATGGCTGAATCTGAATTTTTCG
>VUQR01014461.1:0-16628 GCA_015108515.1 Hemichromis elongatus | reverse complement strand
CTTTTTTCACTTCTTTTTTTTTTTTTTTTTTTTTTGCTGTTTCGTGTGTAAATTTGAACAAATGTTTGACTGAGCAATTTTTGTGCATGGATTTTTTTTTGTTGTTGTTTATTTTCAACCTTTTTAAAAAAAATGTAATCACAGTATTCCCACTAACATAAGTTTTTGTGGACCAGGCCGAATGTAATCGACTCTCTTTATGGGCGTTGTTTTGTGTTAATTTCAGTAAAAAGAGCAGTACATGATTTAATCCACAGGACACACAGTTCTCTGATGTACCGCAGCAAGCTACAGTAGCGTTTGCCTGCAGTGGTGGGAGGTTTAGTGCTTTTGGACAGTTCAATGGAGGCAAATGTTATTAAACTTCACCATCTTGTGATTCAATGAGGAAAGGGCACTCGTAGATCTTTTGTTATAATGTGCCATATGAGAACAAAATGCCCTGGGTCCACGCGTGTTGCATATGAACAGTTATGTTTTGGCTTTTTAAAAATAATTTAAATCCATCTTAATCATACAGTATGTACAGAATAATTTTTATAGCTACACTTTTTTTGCAGCTGAAAATATTGTTAATACTGTAAATGCGATTCAAATGACAATAAAAAAGCAAACTGAATTTAAAGTGTTACCCTTCTATTATTTTTCTTATTTTAATATCATCTGCAGTCGGTTAATTAGGCGTACAGGAGTGATTATATCAATCAGTGGATGGTCCCTACGGTGCAGCTGATTACAGCTGTGGGGGATGAAAGGAGAAGTGATTAGAGATGGAAACAAAACGGAGGGAGTTTGCTGCCCGGTGTCACCGGTTCTCCTCTAAAGCTGGAGATGAGGTCAAGTTCAGTAACTCTACCCTGTAGATATTCCACCATGTGACCGTCATGCACCAAAGAAATCTCACCACGTACGTGACCGATCGGAACTTTACATCTACTTATTTCCACTCAGCTGCTTTCACTGCCTCAGGGTACAAAGAGTTGCACCACTATTTTGCCAGGAAGTGACAAGAAGGAACACGCTGGCTCAGAGCCCAATAAGACAGAGGTCATGTTCGGGTAAACAGACTGAGACGTGAGCTTGTGGTTGTTGGATATGTGGGGAGTGTGAGACTCATGCAGCCAAGGGATAAAAGCCTAAAGGGAGTTCTAATAATAGCTGGCTTCTGCTCGCTTTCTTTTTCGAGAGGGCGAGAGGCAGTATACATTTAACATGTTGGTAATGGCTGTGCTTTAAAGGTCACTTGGAGATGCTTGCTCTAAATTCTAGAGTGAAATAGTACATTTTTTATCCCTCAGCTGTAAAAGCCTAACTCGGTAGCATGGACATCCAAGCTTGTGAATGCAATAACTCGAGGACGAGGCATCGTAGGATTTAGAAATTCATACCAACCTTGTGTGCTGGTTAAGGTCAGGGTTTAAGTTTCTTGAAAAATCACCCGGGATACTATCTACCACGAGGCTTGTAACTAAATGTTAACCTTTCATTTAGCAAATCAATAATTTATAACCTTATTTCTTCTCAAAGCATTATTATATGTGCAATTAATGTAATCTCTGTAAAGTTACAATTAATTTGCATATTTTTAAAAACAAAAAATTAAACTTTTCATTTATACAACTTAATTTACATTACCACTTACAAGCATATTTATTATCCTCTGATTGTGCTATCATTTTAATTATCGGTAATTTCAAGTAAACATTACTTATGTTGTATTGATATGATAAACCTAATCAGGGTAATTTTGACCCCCTGGATAAAATAATTTAAATAAATAAATAACTGTCTATTCCAGAGATGTAATCTCTTCCAGCATGTGCTGGATTGGCACTCATTACATGCCTGAAACACCTCAGCTGGCTCCTTTTGATGCGGAGGAGTAACAGCTCAGTTCCTCACCCGATCTCTGTGGCTGTGCACAGACACCCTTTGGAAAAAAAATCATTTCCCCTGCTTGCATCTGCAGTCTCAGTCTTTCAATCACTACCCAGAACTCATGAGTGGAAATGCAGAGCTCACAGCTCCACTTTTACACTTAGCTCTCCCTTCATCCCAACAGAGCAGGACTGCATCTGCACGAAGCAACCCCAAGGTACTTAAACTCTCCACTTGGGGCCAAAAGTTGTACCTGACCTGGAGTGGATACTCCAGTCTTTTCAGGCTGAGAACCATGGCTTCAGATTTGGAGGTACTAATTCTCATCTTAGGTGATCCACACCTGGGTGAAAGGTCAGTGATCTATGAGTACAACAAAACCACATCATCTGCAAAAAGTAGAAACGAGATTCTGATACCCCCAAACTCACTGCGCTTAGAAATTGGTAGCAAGGACAGCCCTGGCTATCTAACCCTGGAGAACCAGTCTGACTTATTGCTGGTAATGCAAACCAAACTCTCACAATAACAACTAAAGCTAAAAACACACTACAGTGAGTCATAGCACATGGGAACATAGTACTCATGTTATGCTCGGGACATGCTGGCTGTGAGTAAACAAAAGGAGGAGTGAACAGTTGTTACGTTCCTGTCTGTGTTTCAAGAGCAAAGGTACCACGTCTTTCAAGCAGATTTTCCAGTCCAGAGTTGGACAGTCACATCAGCAGGTGGAGTTTTCCTCAATCCCAGGAAGGCCATTGTTGCTCGGACTGGAACCTGCAGTGTAGCAGTATCAGTATCAGTCTGTCTTTCTTATAATGACTGCCAAAGTGGGCCTAATCCGTGATACTGTGTGATACCAGCTGTAAAACAACATCTAATGCTTGACTTTATTATTGTCAAACAACACAAAGACAGATTCTGTGAAATGAATACCTGTACTAAACTTAACATAATCAACTTTTGTTGATCATACGTGGTGCTTTAAGCGACTTTCAAGACATTTGCATGTATGTTTCTCTAATTTGCTGATATGTTTAAAAGGGAGGACAATATTATAAATTTGAAAAATTATTAAACTGCTGTATCTGCCTTAATCCCTCATACAGTTTTACAGTATCACTCAAACCCTGTACCTCATCCTTCACATATAGTACATTTACAGTAAAGTACATTTGCATAACTTGTTCAGATAAATGTGATTTAATTACAGTTTCAGGACTAAAGCAACTTTATAATAAATAATTTCTGTCATAATATACTGTACAGGTGTTATATTTGATTTGGCACACTCACTCCAGGGATGTCCATCTGTTTTTGTTGGTGAGTGAAAGGTCCTGTGGTGGCTTGTTTTACATGCTGTATTGGGTTTATATGGGCCAGCAGCTGATCTAAATGCAGCCATAGCTCTGAGTGTTTACCCGCAGGCTTACACAGATACACTGAGGAAAGAATCCCATAGTGCTCAGCTTTTATCTCATACAAACAAAAGGCTGATAAACTCTCCATAGCAACAGCAACCCCTGCCAAAGTACACTATGTCCATCATCAGCACGTTGGCGTGTACAAGAATTCTCAAAGTGCCCTTATGCACAATCTTTTTGTACCAAAGGTGTGCAAAAGTTTGGAATAAAATCACTTAGATATAAAATTGAAACAGTGGAGTCCAGTTATAGACGTAATATATATCATTACAGCTCCCATTGGTTTTGTGTACTACTGTTTTAAAGCCTCAATTTGGACTCATAGACAGTATAAAGGATGGGCGTAGACTCTGGATCTGAGAAAAAAAAGTTAAAGCAAGTGGAAGGAAGTGTAATGAGTCTGCTTTTTTTTTTTAAATGTCCATCAGGGGGCGCATTGCTAAATAGACTTCTAGTCCCATAGAGGTCTAAGTAAAACATGGCACTCTGACTTGATGCCAGCAAACACTTGTCTGCCTCTATGCTCTGGTCTCTGGGTTAACAACGAGTCCATATGACTCATTTTGGGTTATACTGAAATAAAAATCTTGAGTCAGTTTCATGAACCTTGCTCAAACCCCGTTTTAGGAAGGATAGTTGCTCATTGGCTGATGACTTGTGATTGACAAGTTGTTATCCAATGAGTGGGTTTGCAACCCACACCTCTAATAACACATAGATTTACTCCTTTGACAGACCAGAACTCTTTGTAGCAAACTGAAGATAAGAGTTTTATACTGAGAATTTCAGCCTCAAGTGGCTTTTAGAGGAAATGTGAATATTGGCGAATACGATATGGTTTCATGAAATTTGCATTTTACACCGCGTTTTCAACATTGGGTTTGTGATTATTAGTGTTATTTAACATCAGTTCTCTATAGTAAAGCATCTGGAACGTGACAGATTCAGTTTTAATGAATGAACAAGTAGTGGTAATGGGTGATTTTTTTTTAATTTTTTTTTTTTAAAACAAGATCAACAACATGCCTCAGCTCAGTTAAATCCGTCTGTAACCTGTGGCCCGGTGACCTGTGGCCCGGTGACCTGCAGACAAATATCCAGAGTACATTACAACTGCCACAACTGCCAGTGTGAAACACTGTCAACACCCTGGCTGCCAGCAGAGACTAACATGCCAAATGTTTTCATCATGACAAACTAACTGTGATTTCAGCGGCAGTAAAGCACGCTGTTTGCTCTGCCAATGGGGTGCTTTTCATAAAGCTATTCATTTACTGCACATTTGGACTGGAGCTCCACTTTCAGTCAGCCCACAATAAAACACAAGAACTATCTCATTTTCTTTTCAAGTAAAGATAACTCTTGGCTCATTTTATTAATAATAGTAATGATGGAGCAATGGTGCCCAGTTTCTATTGGTTCTGTTACCCTCTAGTGGTCTGTTTGATTATAGAAACATCCATCTGTACTTAGTTTGCATGGAAGCGTGTACATAAGCTGTGGATTCACTGTTTGCAGTACAGTCATCGGACACTTAATTAGGTACACCTTGCTAAAACTGCCTTAATTCGTCATGACTTAGATTTAACAAAGTGCTGGAGACATCACCTTTAGAACATCTGAGCTTTATGACATCGGTGTGTTGTCCTGTTGTAAGCAGCCATCCAAAGATGAGTACACTGTGGTCATAAACAGATGGAAATGGTCAGCAACAATACTCACGTAGGCTGTGACATTTTAAGCGAAGGTCGGTTGGTACTAAGAGGCTCAAAGTGTACCAAGAAAATATCTCCATCAGACCACTCAACGTTTTTCAGTCTTCTATGGTCAAAATTAGCGAGCTCATGTGAATTGCAGACTCAGTTTCCTGTTCTTAGCCTACAGAAGTGGCACTTTAGTCCACCTGCTTCAGGGTTTAACATGTTATACTGTAATGCATGTCTTGCATTATTTAAGTTACTATCGCCTTTCTATTAGCTTAGCTATCAGTAACTCTACTCTGACCTCTGACATCATATATAACATATTTTAACTCAGAGAATTTCTGTCTACTGGATTTTCTCTCTTTTCAGCTCTTTCTCTGTGAACCCTGGAGATGGGTGTGTGGTAAAAATCCGGGTATATCAGCAGCTTCTGAAATTTTCAGACTATCTTGCCTGGCACCAACAACCACGCCATGTTCAAAGTCGCTTAAATTAACTTTCTTCTCTGTTCTCATGATTCGTTTGCTCTCAGCAGGCTCTCTTGACCAAAATGCATCGAGTTGCTCTCGTGTGATTGGCTGATAGGAAATTTTAATAACATTTTTAAATGTACAAAAATTTAATTGAATAAAATACTATTTTCTTCTGTTCTGAGAATCACTGAAAGAAAATACAGCCTATTCACTTTAGAAGAATAACACATTCACCACAACACAACAGTTTCATGTCACATTAGCTCCACCCCATGCTTCCAGTTGAACTCATAGCAACTAGTACGTTCTTCCTCTTAAAGCTCAAAGATATTGTAGGTGAGTAGCATATGCAAGTGTTTACTGCAGGTACTCTTCACTTGTTCACTCACCAGATAACTTTACTTTTAATAACAGAAAAGTCACAGCCTTCACATTAATGTCAGTTGGACCGTGTTCACACCTTGGCCATCTGTGTATGGAGTAATGAGACAGGTCATGAAAAAAATGACCACTTTTAAAGTGTCACCACCGTCTGCTGACTGGACAAACTGAAGAAACTGCAAACGCCACAGAAATTTCATGTCTACGCTTGCAACAAGCCTGTGAAAACTTGCACCTCTAGATGCCGTTAAACTGAATTTTCTCCTTTGTTTAAACTGAAGTCTCCCACTGATCAGTATTTAAGGCCATGTTCAGACGGTGGTGCAGTTTCTCGTCATGATGAAATAAGAGGTGAGCGTGTCATTACATCTAAATGCATTGAAATTGGACGCCCAAACGTATTTAATGTTTTTCCATTTTCATCCTTTCAGCACTTTAATGGCTCGCTTCTTACACATTCGGGTGTTGACTGAATAGTTCAAGGTACTTTTGGATATTCATGGTACTGTAAGATTTCTTTGCAATATAACTGCAGCTGAATATTGACTGGGTGATGATATTGTGCTTTTATACTTATATTTTTTATTATTCTTTATACATTTCAGCTTTTATATAATGTGTTTAATCTGAACTCAATCAAAATATGAATTTATTGTTGTCGTTTAATTTAAAATAGAAGCAGCAAACATAGCAAAATCAGTAGATTTAATTAAATCTAAATAGATTTAATTACTTGAATTGATTTCTAATTTTTATTTTCGTTGTCCTTTTCTTTCTGTATAAATAGTATAAAAATAAATAGTATCTAAATGTGTTTCTGTCATAAAACCCAAGCCTTTGAAAAGTGTTTTTGCTCAATTAATTCCAACATCTCGCTCTAATGGTATGTGAGAAAGAAATAAAACCAAAGCTTCGAGCATCTGGTAACAAATTGTTTGTTTCTCCAATAAATACTGACATTTGTACATTGTTTTGTCGGGATTTATTCAACGAGTAAATGAGAAAGCGTTTAAATGTCATCTTTTACATAACTATTGTGTAACTGTTGTTATCCCCAGATGGTTGTCTTAGCTCTGGCCATGTTCGTAGCATTGTCATCTTGTGCAGTTGGTTGCTCGGGGAACACAAATTCTGTGAGTATGAGCTTTGTTCATGGATGTTATGAAGCTAGAAGGCAGATGGAACAAAACAAAAAAAAGAAAAACATATATTATGCAACAAAAGTTTTCCCCAGATGTTATTTAGCGCAGACAGAACTGTGCCGAGCTTTTGTCACACTGAGCTCGTAGAGAGAATAGAACATCACAATATTTTTAATATCAATTACTTCAATTTGTCATTTGAGAAAGTTTTGTTTCTTCTTTTCCAGTCTGAACTAAAACTTTGGCGCATAGAAGATCAACCTTTGGCTGTGCAACTAGCTGCTGTTTTCAAGGTGATGCAATGAGCTATTAGCCAATTAGGGCAACAATATTAATAAACAAGTCTGCTGGTTAACCAGTCTGTTAAAAATAATGAAATTTTAACATCTTTTCTTTTAAATTTTAAGGAATTGTGACCTGTATTTTTCAGCTTTTTGATTTTATAGACCAGGTGCTTCATTGATAAATTAAGAAAATTGGCATATCAATCAATCACTATTCTTTAAGTCTTATTTATTTTATGAACATCAGGCATTCATCTTATCAAAGGGCCCTTGTAGGTAGAAAGAAATTAGATTATATATAATCTACAATATTTCCCAATTTATTTACTTAAACAAAAAACTGTCAGTTTTGCTTTTTTTTTATAAAGTCAGGTTGAAAATGTTGCTTAGAATGCTTCTTCATTTTTTGTGTGTTAAAATCAGTTTTTTTGTTGTTTTTTTTACTTGATTTTCAGACATTTAGTAAGAAAATACTAAAATTTGCCTCAAAATTAAATGCAGTGGGTTTTTGTTTGATGGTAAATTGAGTGGTTCTTATAGAGTGCTTTTCTACTAGAGCACTCAAAGCACTTTGATGGATGTATCTGAGAGCAACTTAAGGCTCAAAATGTTGGCCAAAGGTACTTTACCACGCACACCAGAGCAGCCAGGGATCAAACCACCAACCTTAGGATATGTAGACTACCTGCGCTACCTCGTGAGCTCCGGCCATTACATTAAAGCTTTTATTAAAACGCGAAATTAATTTAAAAAACACAGTAAATTATACACATCCCCAACAATGCAGCTTTCTCCAAACGAATCCACGTATCCAAACCAGCCTTTCACAAGTGTTCTGTATATACAGCATACATACTCACATATAGATATGATTGTACTTGTACACACATACATACACATTTATTCATCCCTTTTGATTTTCTTCTTGTTTCTACAGTGACATAGGTATAAGTAACTTCCAGTGATATTATAAATTACCTCATAGTTACTACTCTGTCTTTGTATGTATTGGACATCAGCTGGAGCATCTGGACCCACTATTAATATTATTATTATTATGTAAATCCCTCTAAATCATAATTATGATTATGTTATCTGTCAATGAGACTGCAGCATGTCACTCTTTCTAAAAATGTTCACTATTGCAGGAGATGGAGAGCCTGAAGTGTGAACAAACAACACTTCAGCAGCAGCAGAATGCGCTGACTCAGGTAGCCTCTATATAAATCCTTACAATCTGTCTCCATACTGAACACCAGCTACTGAATGTGTTTGTTTTTTCATGTGCAGATGCATATATCAAGTCATCAGAAAAAACCTCAGAAGAAAGTAGGTCAGTGAATACAATAATCTGCATTCTTTACTCAAAATAAAAATAGTTTCAACATGCACTCTTAATTCGGTATGTGCTGCAATCTCTCTTGTCAAGCAGGAACGCACATCCTTACTTACAGTCCAAATGATATTGAGGATGATAACTTCCAGTCCTCTGTGGAAGATGCAAGAAGACGGGGTGACCCCTGCTTCCACTACACCGTCCTAGATCAGACCTGGCGCGCCACCAACACAACCACCAAGTTGAAGATGTGTGATCGGCAAGTAAACTGGAAAGGTAACCGACTGCACTTTTTTTATATGTAGCGTGTAATTAATTCACTTGTTCAAAAAAGAACAGATTTTTCATCTTCTATTGGAGGGTGGTACCGTCTTTTCTACAAGGGTAAAAGCCTGCAGATGCCTGAGAGGTGCGTCCCTGTGAACAAATGTGGCACCAACTCCCCGCTGTGGCTGTCCGGGCCTCATCCAAAGAGGAGGGATGGTATTGTGACCCGCAATGTCTGCGGCCACTGGAAAAAGAAATGCTGCGCTTTCCGTTCCACCCCCATCAAGGTCAAGAAGTGCCCGGGCAACTATTTTGTCTATCAGTTTACTAAGCCAACATCCTGTTATTTGGCGTACTGTGCAGGTATGAATGAAAAAGGAATCAATATTGTGCACATTTGTAGGAGCGTTTGGCTTTTGGATGATGAAAAATTAAGAAAACAAGCATCCACTTTTACCCACAATCCATATTTGTCTTGATTGCTGCAAATGTATACCTTTTGTAAACAGTCTAATTGCTGCTAAGAGCCGTGCTTTTTAGAGCACTGTTTGAATGTGGCTGAATTTGTGTTCTCAGATGTCAACACGCTTGTATGTGGGCGATGCAGGAGAAACCAGTCCTGTGTGAGCAGAGATAAGATTAACTGGAGATGTAAGACAAACAGAAGTAAGTAAAGGTTTTGTTAGTTTAAATGTTTCATACTAACGTTTATGATGAAGAGATGGATTCTTCGCTGTTTGATGATAGCGTTTCTTTGTCAAATGTGTTGCAATTTGATGTTTAACATGTTGATTAACATGGGCAATCAGGCACAGCTAGTTGTATGATATATAGATGATAAAAATACAAAACTTCAACATAAAAAGCATCATTTTACAAACGTGTTTAAATATTTGCATTACTTTGAGAAAACTTAAAAAAGAGGTGAAATCTTGAACTTTTGCTCTTGAAACTTTAATTGTAAGCAAAAAAGAAAAAAGAAAAAAGAAAGAAAGATTTTTAATTGATTTGGTTTTAAACTTCCTTAAAGCTGGAGAACCTGCTACATAACTTGTGTAAGAACGGTCAAGATTTTATCCTACATTTTTCCATAATACACCTACAAAATCTTCTCTTTATTAAGACATCTCTGCATGGTATCTGTTTGGTTTTTTTTCAACCTCATATCTCATAGATTTATGATTCTACACTATAATGAGATCTGTTGGCATCAGTCTTTGCAATAATACAAATAGTAAGATTATCTTCTTTTACTTCAGTGTCTTCCAAAAAGATCCACTTCTTTGCGTCTTATCCTGCTCAAATCAATGGCAAAATGAACAGGATCAAGTACAGCAAGGTGCTGGTGAATGTGGGCCGAGCCTTCGACAGGAGGACCGGCACGTTCAGGGCTCCCGTCAAAGGAATCTACCAGTTCTTCTTCTCCACTCAGACAACCACTAAGGGCCTTAAAACCGATCTGTGGCTAGTGATAAATGGATACTGGGTGGCTGTTTCTCGTGCACACGTTCCTCGTTCCTACAGCGTTGGAAGCACATCTACATACATGACGTTCCTCCGCAGAGGGGCTTCGGTCTATGTCACCCACAACTGTGGTAACTCCTGGGCCAACGCTGCATCCATGACTATTACATTTGGAGGCTCACTGCTTTTACAAAGTAAATAAAATACACCTCTGATTTTTTAAAAGGGTGCTCATTGATGTAGTTTATCACTTTTATCTGTTTTTGTATTTTAGCAAAGAAATTTGTTCTTTAGTCAATGAGTCACTGTTGTTGTCATTTATTTAACTATTTTTGCTCATGCTAACTCATGCTAGATCCAACAGTTCCACTGTACTAACGACTCTGGAGTGCCAGCTAAATACCCAGAGTATTAAATGTCTGCTTTAATCCTTAAATAAAAATATTAATATAAAAAAGACTTAAGAGTGGTGTTATTGTCTAAACCCATCATTACTGCAATTCATATTCATTTAAAATTTACTTTCAATTCAGTTTTATTTATAAAGCCTCAAAACTCAGCAGGGCACTTTATTTGTTAAGAAATCCCAACAATCAGACAATCTCTTGTGTGCAAGCAGTAGGTGACAGCGGGGGGAAAAAGCTTCCTCTCAACAGGAAGAAGCCCCCAGTAGAACAAATCTCAATGAGGGCAAGCCATCTGCCGTGACCAGCTAGGGGTGGAAGGAAAGAGAAAAAGAGGAGCATAGGGAGACCGGACAAAACACAGAGGATGAGACAGAGCAGGTAAAATGTAATGAGGTGCAGCATTAATAGCAGTAGCAGTAACCATAATATAAAGTGGTAAGGAGAGTAGAAATGTGCTGTCTGGTACAGGAAGTCTTCCAGCAGCCTATGCCTACAACAGCACAACAAAGTGATCCTTGAGTCACCTGATCCAGCCCTAACTATAAGCTTTATCAAAAAGGAATGTTATAAGTTTAATCTTAAAAATGGAGATATATGTATGTTTCCCAAATCCACAGGCAAAGAGCTGATAGCTGAAGGCTCTGCCTCCCGTTCTACGTTCTGGGAACCACAAGTAAGCCTGAGAGCAAAACGCTCCGTTAGGGTAATATCATATTATGGACTCCTTAAGATATAATGGTGCCTGCTTATTCAAGGCTTTGTATATGAGGAGAAAGATTTAACAGGGAGCCAGTGAAGACACGCCAATACAGCGGGAATATAGTGTCTCTTTGCAGTTCCTGCTACCATTCCCACTGCTGCGTTTTGGATTCATTGGAGGTTTTTCAGGGAACCTTCGGAACAACCTGATATTAAAAAATAGCAATAGTCCAGACTAGAAGTAATAACTGCATGAACTAGTTTTTTCAGCATCACTGAGGCAGGATAATTGTAATTTTAATAATATTGCGCAGATGAAAGAAAGCTGTTCTACATATTTTTTAATATGTGTGTGTAAAAGAACATATACTTGTTAAAAAATGACTCCAAGATTCCCCATAGTTCTGTTGGAGGCCAAGGATTGTAGGGCCAAATATAACAATATAATTCATCTCAGTTTTGTCTGAATCTAGAAGTAGGAAATAAAACATCATCCAGCCATTTATGTCCTAAATTAATTGATTTGTGATGCATTTTAATGACAGAAAAAAATGCATTTTTTGTAATCCGTTATTTATTGAAGTTAAAAGTCCAATTGAGATTTTAAACTCAATGACCTGGCCAATAACCTTAATAAATTAGAACACTACGTTAAACTGATTAAAAACCTGATTAAAAAATAATAAGAAAATAGAATAGAATACAATTTACTACACTAAATTCCACTAAAAGTAAGAGTATTAAATAAAAGGCGTTATCAGCACAAAGCGTCAGGAAAAGCCATTTACATCTGTTTTACACAAGGTGGCGCACTAACATCAGAATAAGTGTGGTGAGAAGCTGGTGGCACTTACAAGTGTTCATCTTCTTGCACAGGAGGTTTCATTCAGGAGGAAACATTAAGATACATCATCGGAGGAAAAGCCTGAAAAAAACGATGTTATATTTATGGGCGCTTATCTGTTTATTAATCTGGTGAACGATTCTCAGCCTACATAACTGTACGGCTGCTTTTCATTCATATCATCCTGAGAAAATCTTACTGAGACCCACTTTTCCCTTTTATGGTAAAAGAGGGCATCATTAAAATGAGGCCAAAAACATTATGGTTTTCCTCTATGGTGTTTAACAACTTAGAGGTGGCGTCGTCATTGCTGAAATATGTATCAGAAACTGGTGGAGCGGTGGTCTACAGAAATATTTGCAATACTTTTCAACTTAGACTGCCTGACCAACACCTCTCCACGGGGCGGGGGCGGGGCTTAGAAGAGGACGCTTCAATCCTATTGGTGGACGGTCGTTCAGGGGCGACAGGAGAGAAACTCCAGGAAAAAGGACGGAGGGACGGGCGGAGTTGGCGCACGGTGTAACGGGACGGTACTTTTCGGCGTGAAGACGAAACTTTGTATGGACATGAGAATATTTTGGAATAATTCCTGCTTGTTAAAAGAAAAGCGAGGCTCTTGTAGAGAAACGGCGTGTTAAAACATTCAGAATTTGCAGCTACTCGATTTTAAAAGGCGAATTTCCGACCTCAATTAAACATGACTAAAATTATAATTTTGACCAAAAAAGAAAAAATGTGCACCGACTACACAGCTGCACATTAAAGTAGAGGAGGTGGTCAAGGAAGCCCGCCAATGTCCAACCTTCGTCGGCACTTCAAAGCAACTTGTTGACACATTTTATTTTCCAGGAGTTTCAGTAAGAAGGAAAAAAAAAACTAACAGTATGGCAGAACACGAGAGTCTGGAGTATGGAAAAGCAGACTTTGTGCTTTTGGACAACGTGTCTATGGAAGAATTCATGGCTAACCTAAAACTCAGGTAAGTCAGCCCTGCACGGCTGCGGTCATTCACCTTTGTAAATCCGCAGGAGTGTTTAATAAGCACTCACGCTCGGGAGAGTGGAGATTTAGACAAAATGTTTGCTATTTGTCATTCGACAGGTACTACAAGCTCATTGTTACTGAATGAAGAGAACTTGTCAAGCTACTATAAGCCCTGCCATCACCTGTTTGATACGTGACGTTCACGTGTGAATGTTGGGATGGGACAATAGGCAGCTTGTTTGATGTGTTTGGTAGCTGTGCTTTCTGATCAAACCGGTAATTTCCTTTGAAATATTTTGAGTGAAACTCCACCCAACCTACACACACACACAGCTCCTGCACGGTTTGAACGGATTCTCTCCTCCAGACCGGCTTCTGTCAGCTGTGTTGTCAGTGGCGCTGTGTCAAGCATGATGTCAGGCATGCCTTGCAGCGTGGGGGTAACATTACATTTCAGATGGGCTGTGGCTTGGAGTTCAGTTTCTTCATCTCCTTTCCTCACCTCTGCCATCTGTGATGAAAGTGCAAGCTGATCCCCAATGTCAGTTTGGAGTGAGGTCCTGGTGTGTTGGTGTGTTTTTAATTGTGTGCCACGTGTGGAACCAAGAACAAGGGAGCACACAGAAAATCTGAATATGTGATGAGAAAGATACTTAATAGGAAACGCTGGCTGCAATTTTGAGGTATATATATGTATGAATTAGATGGCTAATACATGAACAGTGGTGCTGCACACCAGCCTGAAAATTATTTTCTATCTATAAAGTGGTCAAACAAAAGCCAGACCCTTTACTTAAGTTATAATTGTATTTAACAAAGTTTTTAGGATGATATACTCAAATAACCTGAAAATGTTTGGCAAAAACACGCACATTATATTATTAGATCATAAAAATTGATTGATTGCTGGGTTTATCGGTTAAACATTGGAGCTGGATTTGTTTAATACTGCTGGGTAGCTTTAGCTGAAATAGTGCAGCACAGTTTATTAGATTTGCATCAGAAAAAAGCTTTAAAATACATGGTGTAGAGTGCTAATTACAATATTTGCATTCAAAAATATAGAAGAGTAGACATAGGCAGTAGCAAAACTCAGAAAGAGCAAGTACATTAATATAGTGGTTCAGTTATGTCCTTCAATAAATGTAACTTCACAGCCAGAACAAACGGTAACTGGTAAGCTGGCTTGTGAAGAAACATGGTCGACAAATGGTCAAAAGCAAATGAAAAGACGTGTGTTGAAAAAAAATCTGTGTCTGAACTGTGTGTTGGCTTAGGTTGCACAATTCAAACTAGCAACAGAAGTTGCCTCAAATGATATGCTTGGGCTATCCTGCCTATCTTTGGCCAGGAGACTCTAGCAACAGAGATTCGTATTCTCAGGAGCTTCACTTCCTAATTAAATAAAGATAAAGGTAAAAAATATTGAAAAATGTATGCAAGGATGTAATAAAAAGTAAATAAATAAACAGGACAACAACCTGGCAAGATGTTTAGTCTGTAGTTTGACTTCCTCTAGGTAGCACATGTGCTCTATTAGTATCACTGTATGTACTATATGGACAAAGGTTTTAGACCATACCTTTTATTCTTTGAATATAGGTGTGTTCAGTCCCTTTGGCGAAGGTTTATAAAATGTAGCCGCTAGCCATACATTCTGCCTTTACAAATATTTGTGACAGAGTGAGCTGGTTCTACAGAGCTCACCTGTTTTTGTTAGGACTAGAGTCCTGCAATGAGTCAATTTTTGAACTGTGTAACTCCACCACATACTGTTAGACCACGTAAAGTTGCTGTGCTGAGTTACATGGTGTGTAAAAGTAACCAAGACATTGCTGACTCAGCAGCTTCAAAGGTTTGAACCTCTTCTGGCATTAACATCAGTACAAACACTGCATGCCTGGAGCTTCATGGCATGGGTTTCCACAGTTGAGGAGCAGCATGCATGCCTTATATCACCGAACACAATGCCAAGTACAGGGTGGAATGCTGTAAAGCACCACTGGACTTTGGAGTAGTGAAAGTGTGTTCTGTGGAGAGACAAATCATGTTTATCTATCTGGCCATCCGATGAATGAGACTGGGTTTGGAGAATACCAGGAGAACATTACCTCTCCAACTGTGCCACACTTAAGGTCTGGTGGAGGAGGGATTTGGGGTTGTTTTTTCTGGAGTTTTGTTTGGGTGAATGAAAATCTTAATGCTTTAGCTTACAAAGGTATTTTGGCCTATGCAGTTTGGAGAAGATACGTTTTTCGTTGCATCATGACTGTACCCTAGTGCACAAAGCAAGGTCCATAAGGACATGGTGGGATGAGTCTGGTGTGGAAGAACTTGACTGTACCACGCATAGCCCCGACCTCAACCCCATCCAACATCTTTGGAATGAACTACAACACAGTTTGAAGCCAGGGCCCAACGATGTCTGCTGTTATAGCTATAAAGCTTGGACCAACTCCATATTAATGCCTATAGATTCAGATGTCATGATGAGATGTGTTACAAAGTTCCTGTAATGTATAAATGGACCAACACTTTTGTCTATATAGTGTGAGTCACATCAAGATAAGACTTTAATAATGTTGAGGGAAAAAACACCTAATAGGAGAACAACAAAGGCCCCGAAGACAGGAAAATACTTTAAAATGAGTTACAAAATATTACCAAGAAGTAACAAAGTGTCTTAGTAGTTATTGGGTTACAATATGACATCCTGACAACTTCCGTACTCACTGAGATTGATTTTCCAAGTGCAGCATGAATCACAATCAAAAAGCTATTCCTTATTTGATGATAATAATGAGACCAGCAAATATCATAAAAGCCTAAAATATCAAAAGAATGGTTTGTGACCTTGTAACCTGGTGATAGTGAAGGCCATAGACTATGTTTGATATCATCCTCATCAAACTATTTAGTGAGCCCCTCAGTGTCGTCATCTTGAAGAGACCGTTTACATTAAGGGTAAACTGTTTCATCAAGAATTAAAGCGATCACTTAGAGCAGCTTTGTTTTGACTTACAGCGTCCTTCCTTCCTTCTTAGGGAACATATAACACAGCCACTGTATGCCTTATTGTTTAATCTGTCATCTGTAGTGTAGTGTAGTGTAGTGAGCTTTGCAAAAGTGAAAAGTGTTTTGCTGCTGTGCATGCGAAGGTCTTCATTAAACAACATACAAGTTCAGTTATTAGTAGACATACTGCCGGCAATGACTTGTAGAGTAAATATTTGGAGGACTTTAAGGTTGCACTTTCCAAGGTCTTTTTCTACTGGCAGTCAGTTGACTGTGGTTTTCCTTATATGACCAAGCAGTGAAATATTCAGGAATGTGGACCAC
>VUQR01014458.1:0-10788 GCA_015108515.1 Hemichromis elongatus | reverse complement strand
TAATGGGGAGGGGGGGGGGGGGGGGGGGGGGGGAGGGGGGGGGGGGGGGGGGGGGGGGGGGGGGGGGGGGGGGGGGGGGTGTTGTTGCACTAGCAAGTAGCAGCTCAGTAAGCCACTGCAGAGGCCTGCTGTGTCCTGGTGTTGGAAGAAATGATGAGGTCTCATTCACAAGCCAAAAAAATCAATGCAGAGAAATGTTCATAGACCAGGACCAACGCAACCATGAATACTGTAGTTGCTTTTTTGGCCACTTGGGTGCAGCAGAAACAAGCTGTGACCACCACACTGTCAGATTATCGCCTTTTCTGCATTGCCAGCTGTCAGCAGGTGAATTTTACATGTCCAAATGATACTAATGTTCACTATCCTGCCCCTTTCATGTTCTGTCATCAATGGATAACTCCACTCAGAATGTGACTTTAAATGGGCAACAGTAAAAGATTGTCTATTAGCCTCAGTTTTGCAGGATGATTGGACGATAATGAAGCAAAAAAACCCCAAATGCATAAAAATAAAGACCCGGTAAAAGAAGAAGACACCTCATCATTTCTTCTCCCGTCCATTCAAGATGAAATACTGGGTCTGTCGTCTCGCCACGCCTGTGAAAATATCAGGCACTTTTTTTGAGCCGACCTCCTTTTTCCAGTGTCACTCAGCAGATTCTTGTGTCATTCAGCAGATCGTGCACCTTCCTGTCAACAGAGTCCGACTGAACGAAACGATCGTGTTTCGGGTCAGAAACATATGATTTTGCTGTTTTTGCAAGGCTGCGGTGATGCCTGTGATGCTCTCTTAAGTACCAAAAACAAAACAGTCCAGATTTTTAATAGAGAGAACATCCCAGATAGTACCTTTAGACATGAAAGAAAAGAAGTGAAGTCAAATCTTGAAAATCCGATTTTGCTTTCCAGTCACATTTCTTTGGGGGTTGGTGGGGTTTGTCCCACAGAAACCTGGCAGCTCTCACCCTGAGCAGAGCAGCGCTGCATCTAAATGCTCTGAAGTCCTTTTCTTAAACTGTTCCCCAAAAGCCAAGAGGGGAGGTTTCATTGCTAGAGCTGGCATGTAAGCATGGTAGGGACGCAGCTGGGGCTCAGGCAAATCCTGGCATGCAAAACCCAACAATATACATTAAAGGTTCCATAAAAGATTAGATATTGCCTAAAATTAGATGTCATTTAGCCACTTTTGTCTGAGGATTCAAAGAAGTCCTTGTGTAGTCTGAAAAACAGCAGTGCACTTGTTGATGATGTACCTGATTGTCCATGCTTTGAGGCTCTGAACACACATGTGATGGAATGTTAACCAAACAGAGGCATTTTAACATAGTGGTGTCGTAATCAGTGAGATGGCTTGGTATCATTAGATTGTGCTAGTTAGTCTAGCATGAAACTGGGACTGTTTGAGGCTTATATCCAGCACAGTGGGCAAAAGCTCTGATTTCAGACACTTCTATTGATCTATATGAGCTAAAGGAAAGCAAAGTGGGTGCTTCCTTTTCCAGAATGAGGATATCCTTATAGAGTAATCTCAGTCACTAAAGCCCCACCCACCTGCTGTTCAGACTCGCTTGTGAGGGGCAGCCAATCAGAGTAAAGTTGGCTCAAAGGTAGGTTTGGCCTTTAAGAAAAAGAATTTTGAACAGATTTTCAGGTTGAAAAAAGGATTATTTTGAACTGTGAATCATGCAAAGCTACGCTAGAATAAAAAAATGAAGATTAGAATAACCGCAATTGGTCCCCTTTAACTCGGCCCAGTCTGAAAAGCAAAGGCAGGCCTGTTTGCAGCTCGTGAACCATATCAAACAGGAGCATTCCAGGTTCGAACCACGTAAAGAGAGTACATTTATAAAAGCAGTTGTAATCGCGGGTTACCGTCAACACTCAGGAGCGCAGAATTCACAATTTTTTTAAGAAAAGAAAAAAAGGGGAAACATTAGTTTAACAGTATCCCAACTTTCCATCTTTGTTACCAGCAACTTCACGTGTAAAACAACCTATTATGTATTATAACTTAATAATTTTAAACAGCTGTTATGTGGAATATTAGGAGATATGGTAGAGTAATTAAACACACAGTCCTCCTTTCACTGGTTGGCAAATCCCATGAATGCTGTCTACGGTGTATGAACTGACTTGCCTTAAACAGAACTCCGCATTGTCAAAACACCAAATCATGAACTGTCTACTATCTACAATGACTAGCGTGTCCCTCCAGCAGATTTCCAGAGCCTTACGTGGTCACTACTAATTACTGTTATTGTTTTTCCTCTAATTTGATATCCTTTTGTGTCTGTGTGTATTGATAAAAAAAACCCCTCTCCCAGCAGGATCAGCTTGCCCTCACTGAACCTCTTTATCTCATTGTATTTGTTCAATAAACCAGAAACTTATAGTTCTGGAGTCAGATCTGCGTCACTAATCGTTCTAATAATAGAGTCGGCATCTGAGCCCGTACCAGTGGTTCATGGACGTGCAAGCTAACAAAGCTAACATGAGGTATAAGGAAACAGATTGTACTGTGGCTCTGGAAAAAAAGGTCACATTACATTCAGGAAAACTAAAATCTGCTGGTAAAATTGCGGAAAAATCCCGTGGAATACTGCTTCGGACATCAGAGTGGCTCAAACCTTTAAAAGGTTTTCCAGCTAAAACGCAGCTCCCAGAGCCACCGTGACACGCACACCTCTGGAAGCAGAGTAAAGTGCTAGGAAACAAACAAATTCATCGTCTTGGTAAAAATTTGGGTTTATCAGCCACGCCACTTTAAGCAGTGGAAGCTAACAGTGTGCATTACAAGCGGCAGGAATACTTGCGTATGCACTTCACTCTCCTCACCTCTCAGACTGGAGCAGGGCAAAGCAGAGGTTGGAAAGAAGGAGAGGGGAAAGACGGGAGTACTCAGAGGCAAAGCTGCCATTAAGAGCTCCCCTGCTTTACCGAGAGGCTCAGGGTGAAAGAAAAAAAAAAGGGAAAAAAAAAATTCAAACTAACGAACTGATTTCTTTGTCTTTTCATTGCCTCGCATCTCCTCCTCCTCCTCCTCCACCGCCCCCAGCTTCTTCTTCTCTCCTCCTCTCAATCCTCCTTTACCCCCCTCGGGCCTCTTCTCACACCTCCCCCCCCTCACTCCTCAGCTGTTTTTAGGACAGAGTCGTCTCCGAGGATCTTGCAGAGCTCGTTGAGGCGATTCTGCATCTCGGGAATGCCGGCCAGCTGGGCCTCCAGCCGCTGCTTCTCCTCGGTGAGGGAGAGGCGCGTTGCCGTGTCCAGCTGCTCAAAGCGCCAGCCTCCTTCCCCGTCAAACTGCAGCAGGTGGGTGTGGTACTTCCTGCAGGTGGGGACGAAGGATTTGAAAAGAGGAAAAGATTTGCTCCCTCCCTCTGAAGAAGCTTGTGTGCCACGAACTACATTAGCATTTATGGACCAAAATATTCCCCCAGTGTGACGAAGCTTACCACAGGGAGGGTCTGTGCGTGATGGAGAGCAGGGAGATGCCGGCATCCTTGGCAGCCTGGAAAATCTTTCCTTCCACGTCAATGCTCACAGCGCTGGTGCACTCATCCAACAGGGCGTATTTAGGCCTGACAGAGGCAGGGGAAATGGTTTTAGGTTGGTGCCATGCATCCACTCCATGCAATCGGATTGGTTATGATATACACCTATAAACAAGTTCAAACTGTTATAGCAGATGAACTACGGTTTTAAAGGGGCTACTTCTAGAGTAGCTTAGCATGATTCCAAGTTCAAAGTAATCCTGTTTTATCTTATACTAGGCTTCAGTGGAGCTCATTTTATCCTCTGAACCAAGCTGTTTAGCTTCTCTTTCTTTAGGGCAGCTTTCCTGTGATTGGCTGCCATTTGCAAACACATGATTTGCAAACAAGGGGGTGTGGCTTCTGTGCTCACAGCCATAGCTGTGTGCTTGTGATAATCATAATAAAGTCCTCTCTATGAGTCTAAAAGCACAGGCATTACCTGCATATATACTGGTCTCGTTATTTGGCGACATTTATTATGAGCATCCACTTTATATAGAGTTAATATGTGCAAATACGTAAACGTGGAAAAAACTGCCTTTAGTTCACTCTTCAGCATCTGATTTCTTAGCTGTAATTCCTTCGGTGAAAACAGCCAATGGGCTACACGGTAAGAAATGCTAATGAGGTTGTTTCTCCTTACCTGTGGTAAAACATGCGGGCCATGCCCATCCTCTGCTTCTCACCTCCTGACAGCACATCCTTCCAGTCCAGTTCAGCGTCCCAGCCTGAAGAAAAAAGGAGGTATTGCAAAGTAAGCAAAAAGTTTTTTAAGTTTAATTTTTTTTGTAATTAATCTCTGAAAATGTGAACTAAAGGAATGTCACCAGTGGGGCAGGATTTTAACTCTTTTTAGCCTTGACCATGAGAGGAAATGAGAATATGTTGGTAATGACCTGTGTGGTCATGTGGTACAAGTTGTTGTAACATGAAAGCACAGCCAGACCCTATTTCAGAGTCAGCTGATATCCCTTCAGCATCATATAGAGCTGTAAAAAAGTATTTGCTTGATTGCTTATTAGTGTTTATTTGTCACTCTTACACGTATCAAACCATCGCACAAATTTCGATACTATACAAAGATGACTGAGTAAAAATGCAGTCTTTAAATGATGATTTCAGTTTAAGGGAAAGCATCAATCCAAACCGAACTAAACGTTTCATTAGCCCACAGAATTTTTTACCAAAAGTCTCGGGGATCATCAGGATGTTTATTTGGACAAATGTGAGTCGAGCCTTGGAGTTACTTTTGCAGGTGAGGCCTGCAGTGCTTTCGATGTTGTTCTGGGTTCTTTTGTGACCTCCTGGATGGATTTTTACTCTTGAAGTAGTTTTGGTACGTCAGCCAATCCTAGGAAGCTTCACCACTGTTTTCTCCAAGTTTGGATAATGGATGGCGCTGTGGTTCACTGGAGTCCAAAGTCTCAGAAATGGCCTTGTAACCATTTCCATAGTGATACAGTAGATGTCAATGACCTTGTTCCTTATCTGGTCTTCTGTTCTTTAGATCGTGGCGTGATGTGTTGCTTTCGAGATCTTTTCGCCCACTTCACTTCATGTCCTATTTAAGTGATTTCTAGATTTAACGTGTGTGGCATTATTATGGGTGTGACTGCTGAAATTCTATACCGCTTTTCCAAATTTATGTGGCTAATCACATTTCATTTAGGATTTACCTACTTGACCCCCTTTTCAAACAAGGCCATGTAGGTTAGGATAGCTTTAAACATAAAAACCAAACAAAATCATTTGAAAACTGCATCTTGTGTTACATTGTTGCGCTCTACACAGATGTTTTAGAGAAGCAGTAATAGCTCGTTTTTCAAAGTGAGCTGATAGCTTTAAAAAAAATAACCACAGGAATTTACAATAAGCACCTCTTAGGGTGGTGTTGGTTGTATAATGTGGGATTATATATGATGGCCCAGAAAAACTAACGAGTGAAATCCATACATGACTTCAGATTAAATACCAGATTAAACTGTAAAGAGTTAAAGAGAAAACAAAAGAGTGTGTGACGGACTAAACACAATATCCTATTTGGTTATATTGCTTGTCTTTGTGAGCCCATAATAATGTGAATTCTCGTGGCGAATTACCACGAGTAATGCAAACCTTTCCAAACCGCCTCACAGTGCAGCTATTCACGCATTAAACCTTCTTGCGGCGCTAAGCTTGGTACAGTAGTTGGCTCACAACAGTGTAACTGTTTGTTCTGCAGGAGGGAGAGAGCGGCTGCCAGTTCGTCACACACGCAAGTTTAGGGAGCACCGGTAATACACGAGCTCAAGCTCCCGGCTGATACACAAACGTAACTCAAGGGTTTGATCTCAAACACCAGTGAACCTGTTCTTCATAGAAACTTAATGGTTTAAAATTAAATGCTTAGGGAGTTTTTTCTTCCCACCGTTGCCAGGTTTTTGCTCACATGGGGTCATCTGATTGTTGGGGTTTTCTCTGTGTTATTGTAGGCTCTTTACCTTACAATATAAAGCAACTTATGCTGTGATTTATTGTCATATAAATAAAAATGAAAGTGACAGTAGCTGATTTTAATTTAGTCTGTTGTATGGGTCTTTCTTCTTATCCGGTGATCGTGTGGTGAACTGCTGCACTTTCATGGATGAATAAAACAGCATTTCTTTGTTAATCTTTATCAAAGCGGCCTTACCTCCCTCTCTGTTGACAATGTGATTGAGGTTGACTATGGCTAAGATGGCCTCGAGGTCCTTGTCACTCATTCCTCTGGCAGCCATGTCCTCCACCGAGTCCGGGTAGATCACCTGGTCCCGCAGTGAACCTACTGACATGTACGGCCTGGGGAAACACACGCGCGTAAGCCGCATCCATCACGCTCACAAAGAGTGCAACAAAAGCACTTTTAGACACTTAAAGAGCAGGAACTGAAAGAAAGATATGTCTGTTTTGTTGCAGTTGTTTCTCTTGTAGATAGTGTGTTGGATTCCGTTACAGCTGCCAGCTGGCCATCTCATCCTATGTATAAAATATTTACCGCACTGCAGGAGGGAGTCAGCCATGGGTACCATTACATTTGAAAGTTTGGCTAAGACTGCGTCCCACATGGGCGGCGGATCACTGGTTTGAATCTCGACTGGTTGGACCATTACCTGCCTGTACTCTCTGTGTTACCCTTACTCCTGCCAGAGCTCCTATATTTATTTCTCTGAAAAATGCTAAATATGTTATCATAAAAACTGCTGAATCACCAATCCTCAAATTGTTGCAGCTCTAGCTATATAGTAATAAAGTAGAGAAGTTACACATAATGGATAATTACCAAATCATTATTATAATTTTTCATATGATAATATTTATCATATTTTATTATTCTGCAGAGTTAGTATTTGAACCTAATCTGGACAGTGAATATTTGACTCTGTCCAGAGCTCTGGTTTCTCTCTCAGCTGCACACACACACACACACACTCAGGTCCTGTTACAATGGATTAGATTACTGTTGCGGTTCGCTGGTACAATGATCAAACCCTGCACTTGTTTTGTCTGCTGTGGGACCAGCAATTATTCAGAGTGTGCATTTGTGCATATACCTCTGAGGGATGTAGAACATATGCTGAGGGGAGGGTTTGTGTAGCCGGCCGCCGTAGACAGGCCACAGGCCGCCAAGGATCCTGAACAGAGAGCTTTTTCCACAACCATTAGGCCCTGTGATCAGTAGGTGCATGCTCTCTTCCACCTGAAAGGGAAAGGCGATTTATTCATTCTCCTAAAGCGAGGGGGGGCTTTCAGTGTAATTACAATGTATCACTAGGACATAAAGCTGTGGAAAAAGCAAGAGTGGGTGTTAAGCTGTTACACACACAAAAGACTGGTGACTGGCACAGCAAACAGGAAACCTGAAATCTCAACACAAGCAGACTGGAAAATATTCCCCCCAGATATCCTTGCCTTTTAACAAAACCCTGTACTGTTTGTTTGTTCTCTGAAACCTTATGAGCTACAGCTGGAGGCCAGATCGGCCTGTTTGGAGGGATCATGCATTCAGCAATCATGAAAAGACGTCTTTCTTTCCCTGGAAAAGTGGTTTTGTATATCAAACACAACTTTAACCTCCTAGAACCTGGCGTCCACATATGTAGACATCACATTTTGGGTAGTCTAGACCAAAATACTAAATTTTGCTCTACAAGGGCCTGATATCCAGTTACGAGGGTAAGTAACATTATATTGTCACTGTCCTCATATGTGGAGCTCATTTTTCTCAGAAACAAAAATCAGGTAAACATTTTTAAAAAAAAATAACGTAATTCTTTGTTTTTACATTCATCACGTCCCAATTAGCCCAAATAGCAAAGAGAAATTAAAAATGCATGCCACAAAAGAGTTTGGGTCTTAGGAGGTTAGGAAAAAAAATCCAGATGAAAACATGTACAATTTCCAAAAAAGAATCTTGCAACTTTCAAAAATTAGTATTTGATCTTTATATGTAATATTATAATTGAAATAATAAATTATTTATTAAATATTAAATATCTTTATATTTCAGTAAATTGTGGCTAATAAAAGTAAAAAAAAAAAGGATAATTAATTAATTAAGGCTAAAGCTAAAGCTCTCATAATACGGCTTGAGTTGTTAATTTTACTAACAGACTGTTTAAGGAGTGCTTATTTTTTGGTGAATCAAACTCTAATATTACTTCATTCATATGTAAGTAATAATTTGTAAGTATGGTATGTGGCTACAGCCTACTAGCCAAGCTAGCTTGTGTTAGCTGACAACTTGGCACGCCCACTCTCATATAAATATGTTGATTCTGGCTCAAGATTAAAAACGTAGTAATGTCTATAAAGCTAAGGCTTTGTAACATTAGGCCACACTACACATTATTACTTTATCACTTATCTTTATATATTTATTTTTTTGTAATTTTTTAACAAAATGCTAAAGTGGTTAACCATGGCGAGTAAAGACACATTTAAATATGTGGCCTCATTTGTAAACGGTGTATAAAAAGTTTCATACACAAATTTATAATTCATATTTTCATGCATGACTAAACAAAATATAATACATGCCACTCTTATTGCTACATATGCTGCTGCTACTACTACTACTACTAATTATTATTATGTCTTTAGGTCAATATTTACAGTTTCACAAAACAACATTGGCCAAAAATATTCAGAATTTAAATACAAAATTTAATAATATGACATTAGTTTACATGTTATGATGCAAATTAAGAACTGAAAATTTTAATAGGATTATCTTAACATATGAGTGACTCTGAGTTTCATATGAACCTAAATGTCAAAATGTTCAGTTTTTATCTTTTACTTGTGCCAGAGTGAGTGTCTCAAGTTAAACAAAATTCTTCACCCCCATTATTTCAGTCAGGTCTTCATCCTCAGACACTATTACCTATCCTGCTTTATTGAGTGAGGATGCTCTTCACCTCTGGGTAAACTTGTCTCCTTGTATATAGAAATGGGATAGTTGCTGTATGCAGATTATGCACATTGATCTGGCTTTTCCTGTTATCAGCTCAATGTCTCTTGCGTAATGACCTCAGGCCAACATATATAATTGGAGCTTGGTGCAGTCTGCACAGAGGTCTGTTTGCCTGTGGTGTCTGAAAGAGATAAGCTATTCCTATTCATTTGTAATGATCACAAAAGCCAATTCTTCTGATGTCTCAAAAAGCATTTTATCAAAAGCATCATTATGTCAGTGTTTTCTATTGTTGCCTCCTAACAAAAGAAGTCAGCGGGTCAGAACTTTAAAGGCAGCTCATCATGCTAACTCAATTATCCACGTACAAAGAACAGATGGAAGGATGAGCAGACCCTCAGACACTTTTGAGTGAAAAAACAGAACCTGTGCTGAATGGAGGATAAACAGATATTTGTAGTAGATTCATATCTATTTTACAGAGTGTTGCAAAAAAGATATGATCGGCCGTTCCAAATAAAAGTGGAACAACTAATCTGTGATTTTAACCACTATGAAATCCTCATGAGGTGAATATAGTAGTGAAAATGCCGAGGGGAGCAACAAGTTGACACCCAAAGGATGTATCTGCTTTCTAACGAGACCCTGGGGCTTGTTTTTAAATTCGTATAAATTCAACATGGATCAAAATCATCAGGAGTGAAGTCACTTTGAGAGCATTTAAGAGTCAGAGGGGCCTGGACTACAAGTTAAAGTGGAGCTCAGAAGGGAAAAAAAAAGATTAGCCACCTTGAAGTTTAGGCAAGATACTACAACGTCTCCATTTGGTGTGATAATTGGGACGTTCTCGCACACGATGCCCTTGTCCACATCAATCACTTCACCTGCAGAGACACAGAAACAGAGAAGAGGATCAGGAACTACAGTGATTGTGTATTAATGTAACAGATTGGACTGTCTTTACCACTTCACTTATTCATTAGCTTAGCATTAGCATTACCCTCTAACGTAAGATGCTTTCTATTAGAGTGTATCCAATCTTTGGCCATTTAGCTTATTGATTTCTTATAATGTAAGGTATTGATCTGTAAGTTGGCCCAGATAAAGTTTGTGTAATGCATAAAATCTGGTCACACCTTATAAATTAGCAGCAAAACATGAGCCTGAATTTAGCATGTAAGCCAAAAGCTATATGCTAATATCCATGAACTCATTGCTGATTGTTGCTAATTTCAACAACAGAATGGATCGAATAACTGTTGGCAGACAGGTGTTGTTGGGCAATGAACTGAGTGTTTAACACTGACTATGTTTTGACCTGAACCGAATCAAAGCCTAGCCTGGGCTTCAGAGCAGAAGTGGTAAAAGCAACAGGTCAGATGCACTGATTGGAACCTCTTCCTCTTCTGTTTTTTTTTTTTTTCTGTATACACAAAGAGGTGTTGTGTGTACACCGCGAGCTACCCTTTATTTCCAGCGGTCCATCTATGTGCATCTCAGGCTTGCTCTTCTTCTCCGTCGTAGTTGTTGCTGATAAAGAAGAGCGCTTGTAAATGCCCTTCTGGACGTCCTCGAATACGACAAACATGTTGTGGACCCTCGCAGTGTAGCCTGCCAGCTCCGTGACCTGTCCCAACAAACACACACGGGTCAGTCCGTCTCTTGTAGATGCTAGTGTCACCCCCATTGTGATAAAGATCACGATCACGGCCGTGTACCTGATAAAAGTGCGACTCCATGAGTGCAGGACTTAGAACATTGATCCTAAGCTAGGTTTAATTTTAACTTCAACTGCAGCGTCTGCATTAGCCATAAAGTA
>VUQR01014455.1:5905-19434 GCA_015108515.1 Hemichromis elongatus | reverse complement strand
TGTAAAGTAAATTGGAATTAGTGCAGTGACTTATTTATTTAGGCAGCTTTCGTGTCATTTCTTTAAGTAGTTTCAGGAATAGTTCAAATCCCTTCTTTAGGTGTTGGCTGTCTCCAGATAGGCTTTTCTGCATCAAGTTTGTGTTGGGGTCATTTTCATGCTGAAAAATTACGTCTTTGTCAGTCAGATGTTTTCCAGATGGCATTGCAAAATTCAAAATATATCTTAAATTGGACACTATTTTGTGTGTTCATATTTCCTTCTTCTCTGACACCCTTTCTGACGAGGCTGCAGTGAACAGACGGATCAACTTCAGGACCAGATGCAACTTTTAGGTCCTGTGTCAGATCTTTGCTGAACTTTTTTTCTGTTTCTTAAGGACATGACATTGGGGAAAAAAAATGTTGTGTTTTTGTGACTCGTTGCTAGTAACAAAGTGCTTCAAGATCATATTTAAAAGGGGTTATTTACAAATTTGTCTGTAAAAACTTAAAATATTGAAGAGTCTTTATGAAGAGAGTTAAATAATGTATAATTTTATTGTGAATCACAATATCGTCATTATTTTGAGAAATTATGTATGGAGCTTTTATCTTTTTTAGGATGTTGATCAGCTGGTATACATCAGAAAGCTTGTGATAATCTATGTAAGACCTAGAAATGGTTTGTTGGTTTTACTCTTAATTATGTCAATTTCTTCATTCAGATTAACTTTAAATATTGGCTTCATAGTTTCGGAGTGTCTTTTGTTGTAGAGACGTATGGATAATAAAGTTTTGTTTATTGAAAATATATCAAAAAATTTTTTATCTTTACCCAATAGGACCGTCTGTTGGGTGACTGTTACCAACAAAAATAGAAAACAAAAACAGTTTCTTACTCAGCTATTTCATGAACACGGTATGAATAAAATTATAACGTGTGCCTTGGATCTTTGAACTTATCCAAAATACAGTTTTTCACAAATTGAGAGATTTATTGTGAAAAACCCCACCGGACGTAGTTTATTCTCCCTGACGAAACGAGTAACACAGAAGAATAGCAGTGGACACGAACATAGACTTGTCGTTCAACTTTAGTTGTAAGTATAGTGCATAATAGTACAAATTCTTTTGTGGTTAATTTGTCTATAAATTGTGTCACGCTGATGAAGGTGTGCTCGGAATATGCAGTTTGTTGAGGGGAGCTATGTTGTGGTTTGCTACCTGGCTAGCAAAACTGAACGCTACAGCAAGACTGATTATCATCGGCTTGGTTGCAAAAAAGCCCCAATGAGCTTCTCTAAGTGTGCTTGAGCTGCTGCATGGTGACGCAAAGTGTTCGGGTGATGTTATCTGGATCCTAAAACTCCTACTCTAACGTATCAGGTGATGTTGGTTCACCTTCGGTGGTTTTGTGATTCCTGATGCTGGAATTAGCTTCACTCAGGCGTTTGTTTGATCCTGTAGAGCAGCAGGTACCTGAACGTTACAGGGAAATCGTTCACAAGAGGATAGTAGCACGTGTGCTGTTTTTATGTTTACTTGTTTGATAAAGCTTATCAGCCATGCAAAAACTCAAGATGGTAGCCATTTTCAACATGGCTGTTAACAAAAGCAACAAAAATATTATTTTTATTTTTATTATTTTCAGATAAAGCCAACTAGCATCATGTTATTGGGTCATAATAACTGATCGTTTCAGCTTTATATGAGTTTAACATGCTGTTTTATTCTATTAATATGAATATGCATTAGTATATTTATAGTAAACCTTTAAAATAATAAGCAGCTTAATATTTAAAATTAAGTGCGCTTAGTCTAAAATGTAAATGAATAGAATTAAAGTACAGGTGTACTGAATGTTTTTGTTATTAAAGCAATTGAGAACGTGTACTTTTTTTTTGCAGCGCTGGTCCATGAGCTTCTCCAATAGTGTCAGATTAAAAGCTCTGGTGGGGCTGGAACAAGGGACACCGGGTAGATTTGACATGATACTTTCTGATGTTTTTTATGTTTTGTATTCAGGCCACAGAGCGTCGCCAGTCATCCCTCTGAGTATACACAGCACTGCAGTGGACAAACCGGGGAACACCGCATGGAAACATTTCAGCTTTGATGTGAATGAGTCCAAGCTACAGAGGCAGTCGCTCAGCTATTAGCTTGACTGATTGTTGGGGTTGTCTGTCCAGTCTACAAGCAGTAGTCCACACCTTTACATCTCCAGTATGAGTGGGCTAACAGACTTTGAAAAAGGCAAAATAGTCGGTGCACGTATTGGAGGCATGTCTGTGAGTGAAACTGCCGAGCTGTGTAACGTTTCAACCCGAACAGTGATGAAAGTCATGAGTGCTTACAAGAATTACGGATTTACTGCATCGGCACAGAAAAAAAAACCACGCAAGCCACAGAAAAATACAGTTGCTAATGGAAAAGCGGCCAGGGCAAAAGTGATTCCCGAGTCTAAGGTCGAAACAAAAAATCCTGATGAAGACATGGACACACCTGAACCCAAGACCCAGGAAGATGAGTAACTTGGGCTGATGAGCTGTACTTTGATCATTATGTTGCATTTAGACTGTTTCTGTTTTCAGAAAGCCACAGGATGCCTTTATTTAACCAACACCTTTCCTCTTCGCTGAGAGATTGTCTTTTTAAAATAAAAATGAATATGGATTACTTCGTTTATAGTAAACTACATTTACTGTTTAGTTTAAAGAGATTTGACATAGGAAGTGGCCAAAAATCATCTTACACTGTTTACTGATGTGGACTGGCTGTGTTGCAAACTCAAACTTCTTTTTTTTTTTTTTTGAGCAATATTGCATATTTTCAACAAATAAATCTTAAATTTCAATATTTTTGTGTCTTTTTCTCTCTGTGTTAATACTTTTCTTAAATTGCACATCCTCTCTGAGACTTTTACCTCTCAGGTCCGAGTCTTTTATGGGACCTGGGGAATCGAGCAGAGGAGGCAACAGGCACAAAGTTAGCCATCCTTCAAAGCTGTCAATTAAATATCATTCATACATTTTATTAAAGCACAACTGCTGATGAACTTCAGCATGCCATACTGAGATTAATGTTTGGGTCACTGGCAGGAGAATAGATGACAGAGGAACAGACATGATTTAAAGTAATCTCTTCATCGTGAGGTGTCTTGGTCGTTTTCATATGCAATTTGCCTTCTTTAGCCTTCTCTCCTTGCAGCATTAGAATGAACTGCTCATAGTCGTGGCGCTCTTATTCTGAAAATCTATGAGCGGAACTAGATCCTTGGTTCCCTGTTTAAAAAAAAAAAAAAACTACTCGTCATACAATGACAGACTAAGCACAGCTTTATCTGTAATTATTCTAAGTAAGGAGCCAAATGTCTAAAGCTTGTCATGGGGTAAAATGAAGAGCGCACTGTGAGTACGCGCCTTACGTTTGGTTTAACCGTGCTTGCTACCTGCTAGCCTAAATTACTGTTATACCATCCAGAAGTACTTACTTAGCTGTAACAAGAATGAGCTTCACTTAGTAGTTTTTGACTGATACAGCTTTCTATTTTCTATTTTTTAATCTTGTCATCGCCTAGCTCCTTTAATCATTTATTATTGCTTCAGCTGCTGTGGGTTTCCCCTCAGTGGTTTTACGAGTCCTCGATTAATCCATCTATATTAGTGTGAAATCTATATATTTAGATAAATAAAACTGTTTGTTTTTTTATTTAGACTTACTGCTTTCTCCATCTATTTAGAGAGCTAGGAGGACACTACATTTGACAGCTTGTCAGCAGCTAATTGGTCCACTAACCAGGACATCACTGCTTCACCCTTCAAAATCATGGAAGCGCCCTATGACAGAGGACTTTGAGGTACCTAAGTGACAGTGCGCTAACACAGTGGCAGGGTCTCCTGGTCGTCTGTCAGGTTACAGTGTCCAAAAGATAAAGTCTGCACTTCAAAAGCAGTGTTCAAATCAGTATGAGTGACTTAACAGAGTTTGAAAGGTGCCAGATTGTTGCTGCACGGCTGTCAGGTGCATCTGTCACAAAAACGGCACAGCTGTTTAACGTGGCAAGGGGAACAGTGTCAAGAGTCATGACTGTGTACATCAAACATGGACGAACAGCATCAGCAAAAAAGAACAGCGGGCGCAAGTCAAAGCTCACTGAAAAGGACAGACAGACGCTTCTCCAGATAGTCAATGAACACCCCGAGTACACCGCCTGTAAGATAACCTCAGAGCTGAACAGACACCTCTGTCACACGGTTTCTGTAAAGACTGTACGGCGTGAGCTGCATAAAGCCGGTGTCTTTCGAGGTGCCACCAATCAGAAACCAGAGATAGAAACGGATTCCCCAAAGTTGGATGGAAAGAACAGTGAACCCTACAAAAAATGTGATGCACAGACTCCATCTGAACCCCGGGGTGTTGTGCAAAGGTACAACACAGAAGAAGCTGGACCCCAAATCTGAATGTGAAAAAGTTAAAAAGAATTACCTCATCTGATGCTACATTTCAGCCTTTTTTATTATGTACAGATTGTTTCACTAGTAATTGTCCTCATTGTGTTAGCTGTTGTTTTTCTGTATGAATTTGCAGCTTTCGTTCATTTCCCAAGCCTTTATTTCCGTAGTTTACTAGCAAACATGAACTTCACATAGGTTAAGAATTATTCAGAGTAACTGAAAGTTTTCATATTTCAAAATAATTAACAATTAAATGTTATGGCATTTTTTTGTATTTAAATGTATCATGAACATTCTTATTGCAAAAACACAAATACAGCAAGAATGCCAGAAAATAAACACCTTTTCTTCTGCAATAATGTAACTGTTTAAAAGCCTCCACTAACATCCTTATTTACTCTGTTACACAAGATGTTAAGCTTTCTCAGACAGTTCAGGGTGGTCACTGGAGATGATCCATCCTTCTGTTTTCTGAACCACTTATCCAATTCAGGGTCATGAGACTAGAAAATACATAATATTTTATTACTAAAGTATTAAAGCTTTTAGTGCTGTTTATTTGTGTTATTTTACACAACAACAACAGTTGCTCGTCTTACTGTGTCTCCCCTGCTCTAGAGGGTGGGCTATAAATCTGATGACTTCGATAAGTAACGACTGAGTTCCCTCAATATAACTGAACTCAGCCGTTACTTATGTACTCTCTGTGCTTTACAATAAGAGCAGTGAAGGGTCTGTCTTGCACACAGACTTTTTAAAATAATTTTTTACAAGGTTTGCTAATGGTTGTCCAGACATAATAGCACTGTTTTAATCATATGGTAAAACAGTAAAACCAATGACTGTAGAATAAAACCAATAGATTTCTCAGAAATAAAACAAACAAGGCAAAGCTAACAGACTACGTCATGCATACATATTAAAAATTAAAAGCAAGAGTTTTAATGATTAATATTTAATTAGAATCTCATGTGTTGAAAATTACAGTACTGCAAGTGAGAGCAGTGATTTAGTTTGTTCTCCTGGCAGCCGTGCGTGTGCGCCACACGGTGACGCAACAACAGAGCCGGAAGTGCAGCGCCAACCACAAACGCACCTGTGACAGCGCCGCTGTTACTCTGTGGAAGACGATTCACGTGTCCAACCGTGAGAGGTTTGACCTGTGTTTTCATCCGTTTTCTCGGCGTCAGGGCGAATATGTTTGCAGTGTTTATGTTTTTTATGCAAAGAACATTTTACACCTCCACATGAACGTGTGGCGGTAGAAAGGTGTAAGGCTACATTTAGCCAGGTTAGCTTTGCTTTCTTAGCTTTTTAACTGAATCTGTGCAACTATGATAGGATTTTTTTAAGGTGGAGAGAGAATTAGGCGGCGCAGTAAAACACACTCGTTTTTAAGCACATGACTGATTAAACCGTTTTTGCTGTCCTGTCACGTCCCGATTAGCTGTTAACTGTTTGTTCTTCTGGATGTTCTGGAGGTGAACTGGTTTAGAGAAAACTGGGTATGATTTTCCGAGGCCTGTACTACAAATCAGGATTTCGTCTTAAATGGAAAAATCGTCATGGAAGATCCCTCGGGTCTCTGTACAGCTCAGTGACTGTAGAAAACAGCTGGTCAGAGCAAAATTATGTAAAAAAAAAAAAAATTACAATTAGTGTTTGTTCTTGTGATTGGTAGGGTACCAGGGGCACCAGTTATAATTCATCCCTATAATTTGTCCCTCTATGTCTCCTGCAGGAAGCACACTGGTTGCCAGTCAACACAAAGAGAAAGACAACTGTGTGTTGTTGTTTCATTGTGTTTGAAATTTTAACGTCTGGTATTTTCTTCTTTCATGTTTTTTGCATTCAGGCCAAGGAGTAAAACCAGCCGTCTCCCTCTACAGTAGTGTGAAAAGTCTTGAGCCGCCTTTTGTTTCTCTGTATTTTGCTTCCTAAGGAGCCAGACTTGCTTGTAATTTTTAAAGTTGGCTTGAGCATCAAATATCCAGGCTTTCTGAGGATATTGTCAAAGATTTTCCTTGGACATTGGCTTCATTGGAGCATAAAAAAGACATTTAACTCAAGGAATGAAGCAGTGTTGTGTTAAGACGTGATGGAAAACATGTCAAAGAACCCGTTTTAAATGGTTCAGCAGTTTGTTCATTTGTTCCCATTTATTTAGTTGCATCATTAGTTATATCTACGAAAAATGCCAAAGATAACACGGTTTGACAGGCATAAAATAGTACTTTTGCACCAACAAGGTGAACCCCAAAGAACTATCAGCCGAAAACTTGGCATATCTCGGCACGGTGTGCAGTGTGTCCTTAAAAAATTTCAGCAAACCGGACAAGTAGAGGACAAAAGAAGAAGTGGCAGGCCTAAAAAACTATCTACAGCAGATGAACAGTATCTGAAAGTCATGTCCTTAAGAAATCGTAAAAGATCCAGCAAAGACCTGACACAGGACCTGAGAGATGCATCTGGCCCTTCAGTTGATCCAGCTACTGTTCGCCGTAGCCTCATCAGAAATGGTCTCAAATCTTTCTTAAAGAAGGGAAATGGGGAGGAAAAGCTGACGTACAATATACTGAGTACTGCAATGGATAAAAATAGAGAAGCAGTTGACCCTACCCCGTCCAGTATGAGTGAGTTAACAGACTTTGAAAAGGGCCACATAGTCGGTGCGCGGATTGCAGGACTGTCTGTCAGCGAAACTGCCGACTTATGTAACGTATCAAGCCAAACAGTGGAGAAAGTAATAAATGCTTACAATGAACACGGATTTACTCCATCAGCAATGAATAAAAAATATAAGGCACAGAAAAATGCTCGAGCTACTGAATCCAGTGCAAGACCAGTTCCTGACTCTAAGACTGAAAAAAGAAATTCTGATGAAGACGTAAACACGTCTGTGTCTGAGATCAAAGATAATGAATAACATGATCTGATGTGTTGTTTTTTGTAACTTTCGGTTGTATTTAGACTGTTTCTGTGTTGATAAAGCAACAGAATGCCTTTATTTAGCCCACAGTTTCCATCTGTGCTGAACCTTTTCATTGATTCACGCTTTCAATTTTTTTTTAGGAGTTCAAAACACTTTCCTTTTCATTTAGTTGAGATAGACTTCTGCAGAATACCTTCACAAACTTTGATTCCTTGTCCAAGCTGGATGTGAGAAAACATGGGTCACAGTGCAGACTGACAAATATTCATAAAAGTAGTTCAACTTAACAGTATTCCATTATAATGTAAGAATATGTTGCGCCTTATTTATAGACCGATTTTTGGCTGTGAATGTGTCGGCTGGTTTACACCGTGCGTGTATTATATTGTAAAACATAGCCTTTTTATTTTGCATTCATCATGAAGAGCACTTATTAAAAATGAATATGGAACAAGATCCACAGAAAATAAAGACTTTTGCTTCTACTATCTCGTCTGAATTACTAAGTTTTTCTTTTAAAAGGTAATGCCAGAATATTTCTGGACTGCTTATTTAGTTCAGGTACGTGGGGAGTGGCGAGAGTGTAATGTGTTTCGCAAACACGTCCATACAAGCACTTCCTTTTTATTACTATTACTGTAATATTGAAGCGTTAAGGGAATGCTTCTTAGACAACAGCAGCTACTCAGAGGGTCTCCCACCTTCTAAAGAGTGAGTTGCAGAATAATGGGTTCCAAAAAGTAATAACTTGAGCAACCTAAGACACTCCCTTTTCTTTGTAGTATATAGATATATATATTAATTATATTAAAAAAAATAAAAGTTTCAATTTGGGTAGGTTTTTTTTTGTTTGCCCCCAGAGGCCTTGTACTGGACAGAGTATATTTTAAAATATTGTGTCAGAAGTTAAAATATTTTTGTATTATGGGTGAAAGGTGAGTTGTTTGCAATGTTTTCTACAGTCATTGGTTGGTTGTAGCTCCATGCGGATGCGCATGCGTCTGACACAACGCAGCAACAGACCCGGAAATGCGAAGCGAACCGTAAACACAGCTGTGACAGTGCTGCTGTTACTTTCTGGAAGATGGTGTACGTGTCCAACGGTGAGTGGTTTCTCCTGCTTTATCGGTTTCTAAGTTTGTTTGACATTTAGTAGGTGTTTTTATACATTTCAGAACATAACCACCGCATGAATGTGTGAAAAGCATTAGGTTATCTTTAGCCATGTAGCATATTTGCTAGCCTGGTTGAATCTGCGTAGCAGAAAGAAGTGCTGAGCTGATGAACCTTAGGTGGTATCTTAAAACTTGGTCGCTTTTCCGGAATGCGATATATGACTGCGATTTCATTTGAGCTTCAACTTCATAGTGGAATTAAATTTATCTTCGCCTTAAAACTGTTTTGAATAGTGCTGCAAGTCGTTTATGCCCTGGTTAGCTGTTAGCCTGTGTGTACTGAAGGCCACCTAAAGAGTAAATCCGGGTTAACGACTGGCTGTTCCACTGATGAATGTCATACATGTACATGTATTGCTGTCTTGCAATGTGAACAGCATCACAGATCCCTGCTGTCTGACCCACCTCTGTGTTTCTCCATCAGGCCAGGTCCTGGACAGCAGGGCACAGTCACCATGGCGCCTGTCCTTAGTGGTTGATCTTTTCTGGGGAGCAGTGGAGTTTATCGGCCTCTTGTAAGTCAAATGAGTACTGAATACAATAAATTAAACAAAATAGCCACCATCATTTGATGGATGAGTGACCTTTTGAATAATCATTAATAATATCATTGACTATATTTAAGGTTTGTTAAGAGGTATTTAATTGTATTTGCTGTTGTATTTTTTTACATTTCTTTTTCTACCGTAAAAAGATGCTGAAAATCTCTGTCTTCCGCTATAGACAAATGACTTACAGTTTCTCTAATACTGCTTAATTGTTGCCTATAAAACTGTTTGGAATGTGGCGTAGTAAGCTAACAATATAGTGAGCATGCAAGAGGCTTTTCTTAGGGCTTCCACTATGATTTAAAAATAATTATGCACACATCTCCGTTCTTTTTTGTCTTTTACCAGTTTTAAAACCATGTTTCACCCTGACCTGTCAAAGAATGGAAGCTCTGTTTCATCACGCTTCACTGACGGCAGAGGGTAAGTCCCTGAAATACCATTATTTGTGTCACACACACATACACTGAACACCAATTCTACACTACCCTCTATGTTAAACACTGAAAATTACCTAATTTGACCAAGCTGGCTTATTATTATTACATGTCATGTGTAACACAAAGCTAATAAGGTGCATGAGATTTTATTTCTTGTTATTTTATATCTAAAAAAAAAACTGTCATAATCCAGAGAATGATAAATGCGGTTTAACAAAGCTGTTGCTGGTTTCAGCACTTGAATAAATCTTATATTTCTACCACTTGCTCTTCGCATTCTTGTCTACTGTTGCTTTTACAGTCCTCCAGGTCCCCCTGGTGGCAGAAGGCGGATGGGAAGAATAAACCATGGTGCAGGCCCCAGTCCTCCACCAATGGGTGGAGGAGGATGAGGAAGGTGAGAATTTTTTTTAACACTCCATTTCAGTATCAGCTCAGATGTAAAGTGAAATGAATTTTAAAGGATGAATGACACAGAAACCAAACTTGCATGTCAGTTTGCGGTGTATACGTGCCTGTGTAGTCATATTGGGTTTTCTTGTGTTTTGTCTGTTTGCATTTCTTTAGTAAGGTTACATGGTACTGAGTTCTAGATAAGTGCTGCATTTGTGTAATAACTATTAGGGGTATCAGGTCTGATCACTTGATCCTGATGAGATCAATAACAAAAAATACTAGCGGTGGCCAGTGGTACCCCTCAGCCTCCTAGTAGCTGCACCTATGGCATTGCCATCACCCTGCTGGATGGTAGCCCTCAGCCTTTTATAGCTGAAGGATAAAAAATTAATGAAAACATTGCCTGACTGTTATATTACCAACTCTCCTCTTTAGGTAAATGCCTACACTGCATGTGTAGGCGTGGGGCTTTGCGCAGTGTCTTAGAAGCCAAGGAAAGATGATAAAGTCACAGTGCTAAGGCCCTTCCTCATCAGCTGCCACTGCCACAAGCAGTTTCTTGACACCTTTCTGGGAATTCCTACACGTAGGGGCCAGAACGGCTGATACAGCAGCTACCCACATCACTTCTTCGATCATTTTCTGCATCGGCTTTTTCAACTTGCAGTATCACCAGTTTCTTAGATATGGGTCATGATTACTGGGAGTCATCAGCTATTTGTTTTTTTATCCTTCTGTTGAATAAAAAAATACCACTGAGTCCGTCTCCTGCTATTATTATGGCTGTAGCTCAGACGGTAGAGCAGGTCACCTACTGATCAGAAGGTTGGTGGTTCAATTCCTGGCTTCCCCTAGTCTGCATGCCAGACAAATTGCTCTCCGATGCATCCATCGGAGTGTGAATGTGTGTGAATATTAGTTAGGAAGCACGTGGACTGTGCATTGTGCATTCTTGTGCATTCTCAGCGCTATATAAGAACCAGTCCATTTGATAATGATACAACTCGATTCCCCAAAGAGTTGGTCGGTACTAATAGCAGTATCACACTTTTGACTCAGCACTAATTGTGTTACCATATCTAAAATTAGTGGATAATTTGGTAATGGTACAGGTATACAATGCCTTTTTTGTTAAATTCAAATTGCAAAAGTTGTTTAAGTCTTAATTATATCGGACCCTTGTGTGTAAATGTGATATAATTCAAAGAGTACACTTAATGTTTCTATCAATTCCAAATATCTTGTACCAAGTATATCATGGGTTTATTTAGAATGCCAGTCATTCATGAACATTCAGAGCATTGCAATACAGCTGCAGTACATGACATAAAACTGTCAAACTTATTTAATACTGTTCAGATGTAACACATATATCTGCATTGTCTTAAACAGTCAGTAAAAACCATACAAAAACACTGGTGACTGTGCTAGAATTGTCAGAATTTACTGTCACACTATGTATAGATTTTATTTAAGCAATTAAATCTTTTTTTTCTGGAAAAACAAGAGTTCTCACTCTTCCTTTATTTAGGGTAGAAATGTGCTTGACACTTTGCCAATTTCATCCTTCTGCAGTCCACTGAACAGTAGATCAGTTGTTGCTGTTTTCACCAGACAAAGGCAGCTCTTTCACGGAGCATTCGGACACCAAAGCGGTGCCATTCCCTCTGGTGAATCCACATTTCCTGCGTGGTATCCAAACACGCCAGCACTGCTCCACCTTTCCATGATATCAGTCGAGGATCCATGTCCTAGAGCACATACGTGTCATATAAAATACATTACAGGATCAGTCTGCAGTATCAAGTTACCTGTCTTTTGACGACAGATGCAGGTCTGTGACCTTTTCTGAGACATATCAAGGTAATTTTGGGGTACCTTTGGACGTGTGATAACTTCCACATTGTCTACCAGCCTTCTGAAGGACGGTGGCATCTTGTTGATGATGCGATGAAGCAGGAATTCTTGAACTCCATGAAACATGAGCCCCCCTCCCACAACCAGGATGGAGCTGTACATCTTTCGTTTAGTTTCATCTGATGCTGTAAATGACACGAGTACAGAGGCTCAAACAGGATATCCAATGGAAGTTTCTATTCTTATTGCTAGATCAAAGAGTGCTTACTGAGATCTTTCAGTATTTAAATAATTAACTTCATTACTTACCACAGCAGTCGATGCTATGCAGAACTGCCTTATCTAATCCTAACGCTTTGCTCTCAAATTGGCTCATGATGGCCGTCTTCCTGGAGAGAAGAGCAGACACAGGCTCTTCCACCTCTCCTGCTCCCATCAGGGACTCCCCATGGGCAGGCACAAGCTCTGTTTCCCCCTGCATTCCTCCTCCTGCTCCTCCACCACCACTCCCACAGCCCCTGGGTAGATCTGACAGCTCCCCAGTTCCTCCCTGACTGCTCATCTCTCCTTCCAAACATCCACTTGGCCTGGAAATAGCTTTCCTGTCTGCAGCTGATTTGGAGGACTATTGGGGAAAATAATTGAATAAGTAAAAATAAAGCTGAGAACCATTAGGTTTCACTCTATTAAATGTGTGTGTGTTACCTGGTCCTGTTTGCTCTGTGTAGCGAGGAGGTAGTGTTCATCATGAGGGTCCTCTGAGTCGCCTTGGGAACGGAACTGAAGCGATGACATCTTCTGACCAACAATCCCAAACGTGGTTGGGTAAAAAAGACCCATGGGTGCCTATAAAGAAGACAGAAAAGTATTTCAGCACCAGCAATAAAACAGCATCATCTTTACCTTCTGATATAAATACCTGTAGTTTCTCATCCCCAAGTCGAACCTGGTACAGAAGAGCTGGGGCCTCTGGAAAACGTGTCTGAAATTCATGGTCTTGTAGCCCCGATATGTCCTGTTAAGAGAAAGCATAAAAAAAGATTTTGTAGGTAATATGTACTTAAAATTGCTTCATCAATTATTTAAAAGCGAGTACGGCTAAATACTCAAAGATGCTAACACAGACACTAACACCCTCCCACTCTGAACAATACACACTTGATCTAGATGGCAGAAGGTCTCTTTCAGATGCTGCAGGAGCTGACAGTCTAGTCTGTTAGACAGCTGACAGTCTCTGTAGGGAAATCCTGCCCTCTGCAGGAGCCAGAAGAAAGTGCGGGTCACATCGGAGCCACCGTATGCTAAACACAACCTGCAAAGTCCCACAAATACAAGATAACATGTAACAAATTTCCTAAATAATGCAATAAAAGCAGGAAGTGAAACTAACACTTGTTTTAAAATGAAATATTCAACCTATGTCACTGTTCTGTGTTTGTTGTCTGTGACAACCGGGACAAAAAATATTTGTTATTAAATAATATTAATTATATTCAGAATCAGAATCAGAATCGTGTTTATTGGCCAAGTATATGTGCAGACAAATACAAGGAATTTGGTTCCGGTAGATGGTGGCTCTCAAGCACAGCAATATATCTCTCACACCCACACACTCACACACAAGCACGCACGCACGCACGCACGCACGCACGCACACACACACACACACACACACACGTCTATATATACATATATACATACACATACAGACACGTGTCTGTATACTGCATACAGTTGCAGTCTGGC
>VUQR01014454.1:0-12733 GCA_015108515.1 Hemichromis elongatus | reverse complement strand
AAATAAAGTATAAAGAAAAAAAAAAAAAAAAAAAAGAGAGAGAGAACATGCTCACAAATATAAAAAAGTAGTGTTTTGTCTGCTTTTTATTTTATTTTCATCTGCAAGTGTGAATGGAGTTTTTAAGAAACTGAAGTCTTTTACTGAACTACCAAATAAACAAATTTGTATTCTCTTTCTGGCCAGTGGCAGGATTTCTGCTACAACTTTGTTCGTATTTAACAAAATAAAAATGCAGACATAAGTGTACACATTAATTTTCGACTGCTAACACAGCCAATCCCTCAACATGTTTGCACGTAAATATACGGGCCACACATAGGGGTGAAGTGGGCCACGAGTTTGAGACCCCTGGTTTAAAAGAAACGATGCTTTTTATTAAGTAACACTGCCACCATGTGACCAAAGAAGGGCATGGAAACAGAATGAAATAATTAATATTTAAATAAGTTTTCAAACATTTACTAATAAATAAGGTCACAGGACTACTTTCAGCTACCACACTAATTTTGTTCATATTATTAATTTATATTTTTGTCAGTTTTAAAGTCATCAAAATGTTGACATTTATGCAGTGTGTAATTTATTGAAATAGAAGATGAGAATTCAAAAATATATACCCTACTATTAATTAATACAGAGTATTTTTCAAATTAAGTTAACGTTTATTTTCCTGCAATGTCCTAGCTGAAAACAAACTGTTAACTTTCCATTTTAATTAAATTTTAAAAAGTTCATGTTTTATGAATAAAATGAAATGTTGAATTTCATTATCAAGAAAACCAAACAGTTGTGATATAATGAAAAAATATATGTCTCCATATTAGGGTCCATTTAAATCTTAAAGAATTAGACTTTGATAATGAAAACAATTTTACATTTAACGTAGTAGGTGCTGAATAGCCGATATACACCCATGCCAGTGAGCGCTTTTGTACTTCTGCAGAGAATTTTAAAGAAGACCGATCTTCTCAGTTCAGCTATCCACACGGTTTAGTTTAACTCACATAATATCTCAAACGTATAGTTAAGAATAACTGAAGAACACCATCAGTCTTTTCAATGACTTGTTAACACCTCATTTATTTAATCCATCATTTCACAAAAGCGACACATGATGTGATACTGCAGTTCATTTTAAGGGGCTGCCACAAAGAAACAACAGTCTGTGCAAATAGTGCATTTTTATAGAGATACAGCAAGAAAAGGCAAACGAGGGTACAACGGGAAAGATCAGCGTTTCTCAGTATCTGCAGCCCAGATTTAAGCAACATGATCAGATTTTAGCCATATTTCTGTGTTTAAGTCTATTTATTTAAAGTCAGCTTTTTATCTTTTAAGCTTCTGATTTAGATTTAAAACATCTGATATCACAAAAGCTGAAAACATGAGCAGCTACCAGGAGGTAGAAACACAGGGAGGTAGAGAGGAAGACTAAACAGAAAGAGAACAATTTAACGTCCAATTTCCCATCAACATTAAAGTATCCGGTTCATCTTAGAGACAGGCACACCAATTAACTCCAACAATGGCTTTGAAGGAAACTGTTCAGCTTATAAAGTTCACACGTTTGTCCGTGACTGTTTAATGGCAACGAGCTGCTGTCATGCTGTCAGCTGCAGTCTGTAAAAATCCATACATATATTTCACATTTACAGCACAAAACAGCATCATGCAGATGAACAGACCAACGAGGAAGACACCTACAAATATCGATGCTGCGTTCCAGATGTGTAAGATCAGAAGATATTCAACTGTAAATGTTCCAAACCTGCAATAATATCATCTGGCAACCCGAGGGCAGCAGAAACAAAATGCAAAAACAAAGCTGGTGTAATATTGTCTTGATAATACACTTAAAGACACATTTTCCACAAGGTGAAGGCATGTTTGCATCCACAAAAGTCTTTTAATTACCAGAAGTTAGCTGATTTGAGTTTTGGGTTTTCTGCCCTCAAAGGTTAAAACAAAGAAATCGTCTATTTTGACATTTGACATGGTCGATTTGATATTTTTCCACCTTTAAAGAAATTTTGACATAAACCAAACTGCAATTAAAATGAAAAAGTCGATGCAGTCAATGTGAAATCACAAACGAAAGTTTGACTTTTAGGACGAGTTAGTTGATTCAGAATTGTAAAAATGTGTCAGAAGCTACTCTTTTAAATCCCCAGGGACTGTTTACACTGGACAAGTTAAAATGACCAAAAGGATGATGCAAATGGTATCAAAGAGTATTTGGAATAAAACGAGGAAAGCAGCCAAAGGCAGACGGGCTGATCTAAGATGAGAAAGCTTTGATTGACTTCACGTTAACAAAAACATGTGACTGTAGCGTCTCATAGTAGCAGCGCTGCACACACAAAAATTCACCAAGATGAGATCTATCCAAGTACTACTGTTCAGTCAAGCAAACATTGGGAATCATCATCTGGATGAGTGGCAGACTTTGGCATCATAACTTCCCTAATTAGATTTGATGGATATTCAGCAGGTGAACTCAGTAATGGACAGTCACATGTCTTTATTCCTTCTGTCTAAACTAGCAACAGTTTGCTGACATAGTTGAAGCAACAACTTACTGAAGTGGCAACAGGTTGTTCTGCTGCCCCCTGGTGGCCATAAAAATATCAATCATACCAGTAACAAACCAGTATTACCTGTTAATGCAAATTTAGCCATCGGGGTAAATTTCTGCTTTCTGACACAAAAGGCAATGCAGCAATGTAATAAACTCATCATGCATGATTCTTGAAAATAAAAGAGCTTTTTACAAGTCTATAATTTCCTAATAGTTTCCTGGAAATGGCGACACGTTGAATTAATTAATCTCAATAACTGGAGTCTTTTTCTAAAAGTCAACGGATGAGAATAATTTCTTACATGGAGAAAAATGTTCCCAATCACACACGAGTAATAAATTAAAATTTATTGATATTTGAATACCCCAATCACCAAGTTACAGTAGTGGTTTCCAGAGAAGTATTATTAGGAAATTAGAAGCCAGCAACGTAAAGCTATACCAGTACAGCTGGTATAAACGTAGGTCACTTGAGGTTTAAGTCATGCAGAATCCACAGTATGAGGAATGTGTGTTAACATCAGCGTACAGTCCGTCATCTTTGGCACGTTTGATTTCCTGTTTGACATAAATATTAAAAGCAGCCACATGAGACACAAGTTAAAAAGGAAAACCATGTGCAGAGACGCCCGACAGCTCGATCCGGCTCCTCATCCCTGCCTCTGCTCTGCTGGATTTAATGATTTAGTGTCTTTTGAAAGCAGAAGAGTCAGAGCTGGATGTTGCATAGTGTTGTTAGAGAACAGAGGCTCAAGCTGTATTTAAAAAAAAGTAGAGTAATAGCTTCATGGTGACAGGGGAATTTCATTTTTTCTGTAAACACGAGGCCCAGATTTTCAGGCACTGTAGAGTTCATCGCTCCCTCTGCTGCTGGTTTCTACGCCCATGTCTGTTGCTTCTGTTCAGAAGCAACATGCGTGCACATATGAGCTCTGGGAAGGTGTGGAGTCTCTCTCAGACTTTCTACATTTAAGAATGTGTAAGGTTAGGTGTTACATCACAGCTGACGCCATGCTGGAGGTGACGTTTACAAGGCTGTAAAAAAAAAAAACGGCCTTATGTCTGTAACAAAGAGTCGATTCTGGTTATCTGAGCTACTAAACACAAACATACACCAATGAGCCAGTTTAAGTGAGTAAGATTTATAATTTTGATGCAAGTAAAGATTCTGCCCCAGGGCCCTGGTATTTATCACAATTTGTGTAGACCAAGCTCATGCACTTCTACATGGTACCACCCTCAACAGCAGGGGTCTCCCCGACAAAGCAAAAGCTGCCCATGACTTGAGGTCCACGCCCAACCCTAACTAGTGTCCTTTAGTAATGTGGGCTGCATGGATTGCTCAGCTTGCTCTGACTCATCCTCCTGATGGTCAAACAGATGTTTGAGAGTTTAAAAGTTTTGGAGATCGTGTTCCCGGGAAGGTTTTGCTTCACGTTTCATCATGCTGGGGCGAGACCGCTGCTATCAGGGAGTGTTGGTAACATAAAAGGGTGTACTCATTTGGTCGGCGAGCCAGGACGCAAAGCTTCTCAGCAGAGCACTGAGTTTTCACAAGATCTGATTCACTTCACCTGTCAGAAGGTTTAATGCTGTGGCTGCTTGATGTATGTTCAGGTGTGGTCTCGTATATTAGTTTAGAAACTGAAACTTATCAGAGCTTTTTCAGATTAGTGTAACTTTAACAAATGTGGGTTTGAACAAACCGACAAAAGCCTGCGGGGACAAAATTTGGGGACCTGACCTCATTTTAGTTCCTGCTTTATTGAAAGCTTTAGACATTCCTCTAAAGCAGCATCTTAAAGCTCATTACAGTAATTAGTTTCTAAATAACCTTTGATTTCACAACCATCATAAATGGTTTTAATCACACCTGTTTTCCTTTGGCATGATTGTTCAGGCTGCCAAATAATCCATTTAAATCACATAAGTTGCCTGATGGCAATTCATTTATTTATCATTTTAATGTTATGTATGATTTATCTATGATTACTTCAGTCGTTTTTCCAATCTCTGTGAACATGTCAGCATTCTTGGCATGGGTGTGTCTGCTGCTTGTTAGAGACTCAATCCACATACTCGCAAATGAAACCTCCTCAAGTAGCTGTAACCATGACCTCATCTTTTTTTTCTTCAGTCCCGTCAGACCTCCAGAATGGCGTCAGAGTGTTTTCCATCCACCTTCCACGTGACGAGCACAGACGTGCCCCCACTCTGCCTCAGGTCCAGACCTCCATGGGCACCATAGCCTCCTTGGAGCCGATGGGTGGAAGCAGGTTTTGTTCAGACAGGAACTGAAGAGGAAACTGAACAACGAAGCCACGGATCTTCTTCACCTCCTCCCGAGCCCGAGCCGGGTCCTCTTTGTCCAGGCCAGCCTTGGCCAGGTAGCCCTCCAACTCCATAATGTTACGGACGTCGCTGGATGGCAGACAGCGGAAAACCTGGAGGAGTAGGACAGAAACAGGAGCTTGGAGATATTTTTTAATGTCATTATTCAGGATCTGTGACTGATTATGTATTTATAGTATTCCTCCATGACTGTGTGACAGCAAGTGGGAAAGATGAGCTTTACCATTGTTGATATGCTTATAATTTTATTATAGATTAAATTGTCAGTTAAATAACAGAAAGCTCAAAAGGAAAGAAAAAGTTAAGCTGAATACAAAGGAGTACACTCACCTTCTGGTAGATGGAGGCGTTGCGAGCACTGGTGGACATCCAGACCTCCTTGTAGAACTGATCGCTGACTGGATCTGAAACATCGATGGTGGGATCTGTGTAAGCGCCGAGGATCGTCCTGATGGACACAGAACAAAAGAAGGGCGAGACACATGAAGATATAACTAAACAATACAGTTAGTCAGAACAGAGCGCCAACCTGCTTTAAAATCTTTACATTACATCATAACATTAAACGCAGCCAAGAGACTTAAAGGGTATAAAGCCTCCATGTCAATCACATCTGGATTGTTTAATTTAATGGAGAGGTCTTGAACCACATATTGAGAACCAGTAACCGTGTGGATGTTTGCACCATCTCTGATTTTCTATCACATCTCATCTGTTCTCTTTTTTCTTTTTTTGAAAGAAAATAATATAACTAACTAATCAGGTTCTAGGTGTCATTATGGAAGCAGAGACTCCAGTCCTGCATGATGTGTAGGGAAATTTCCACACTGGCAGAGGTATGCAGTCTCAGACTGCTCCTCTTTCAAGTTTGAAATCTGAGATTTCTCTCTGCACCCAGTGAGAGGTTGGGGAAAGCAGATTGATCTGAGGAAACGAGGAGGTTAGGAGAGCATTAAAGCACTAATATTAAATGAATCTCCTTCAGGCTGGGACTGAACCTCCCTTCTTTCCATCTTCTCACTCACTCTCAAAAGCGAGACGACACCCAGGCGTGTCTTTAAAAAGAGGTCACCACTTTAGCTCTAAACAGCTGATTTGAATGCAAGTTTCCAGCTTTTATCATCATTTCATAATCAGTGTTTCTGTCAAATCAGTCGTTTTAATGTGAAATTGCACATTTTTCAGTACTTGAAGCACTCGAGGCGGAGCTGCAGGGCGTATTTTCCCGCCTTGTACGGCTGCCCGTCCATCACCGAGTCCACCATCTCCGAGTCCTCCACGATCACCGCCACCTCGCTGTCCCTCTTTCCCAGCATGCTCCGGTCGTTGATGTTGGCAGAACCTGAAGAAACAGAGAGGATCAAAGCAGGCGTCAGGGGACAGGAGACACCAGCAGGTGGCGCTGCAGCACTGGGTTTTACACTGTTTAGGCTTCTGCTGCATCTCTCTCACAAGTCACAGCCAGTTTAGAGTCTGAGTGTACTGGAGGTTTCTTCCTCCCCATTTTCACTTAACTTTATGTTAAAATCAAATCCTAATCATAGAATGTGCTGCTAAACAAATACATTTCACTAAAACTACTACAAGACACTAAAAGACTTAATTACAGTTAATTTAATGGAAGAGGGGTTTTTCTAATAAAACTTTGCTTTTACTTTCTTGTGCTGATCCAATTTTTAAGGAAGTGTTTTGCTTTCTTTGTGGCTGTGGGCAAAATAAAAGCAACAACTTCCCATTTCAAAACAGAGAAAACTGCATTTATTCCTAAATTTTCATACATAGCAACACCGACAAAACAGTTGAGATATCAGCAACATACACCAAGGATATTATAGGATGCTGACACTGTTTAGTGGTCAGGAGTTGCCATCAACTATCGCTGCAGCTTAGAGACGAATCACAGAAAAAAAGATCTTGAGATAAGGTTTGGAGAATGTTTCAAAGAGGAAGTTCTGCTCCCTCAGATTTTCTCTTTATTCCTCTCTGGTCAAGTATTTCTGTTATTTTAACCATCACTTCCACTTTCCCCACACTGTCCACCAATATTTTTAATATTGATGTCACCACATTATCAAAGATGAGAAAAAATGTGATTGTGTTGTTCTGCCTTTGCTATTATCCTAAATGTACTGTCCGTACTCTCATCAGTATCATCACACACTTACTCACATAAATGGTAAATGGCCTGTATTTGTATAGCGCTTTACTTAGTCCCTATGGATCCCAAAGCACTTTACACTACATTCAGTCATCCACACATTCACACACTGGTGATGGCGAGCTACATTGTAGCCACAGCTGCCCTGAGACTTTTGGAGCCAGGGCTCGAACCGGCAACCTTCCGATTACAAAACTGAACTCTTGAGCCACAATCATCCCACGATCACATGACATCCATCCGGGTGTCAATGCCTGTCCACTACAATGTGGGGGCTTTCTTATGAAAACATCCATGAAACTCAATCAGTGCCAAACGAATAAACTCTCTTCAGAAACAGAAACAGGTGGTTGATTTCATCTCCCTCTCTTTGAAAACAGTAGTTTTAGTTCATGGAAACATGGAGTCCTGACTTTGGCTTGAACCATTTTAAAAACATCTAAACTCTTCTGACACTAAACCTCCTCTCTGCAGCTCTCATTTCTCACCTCTCTGTTATACATGTTCACGGGTGAGCTTTAATTCCTATATTCAGTTCAAGCTGCTCACCGATGATGACGGTGTTGTCGTCCGCGATGAGCATCTTGCTGTGGACATAGATGAGCTCAGTGACGAGCTTCCCCTCCAGATCAGCGTGAGTCCTCAGACCAGCGATGGAGATGTAGTTTATCCAGTTACCTCCCACTGCAAGCAAACAGCATACAGTTACAATCACATCACTATTTAGCAGTTTGGGGGGGGTTTATGACTGAAATGTAATCTACACTGTCACCTAGTGTTTGCTCGTAAAGGACTGCCTGCCGTGCTTCTCTGCCTAATACTGTAGATTATTTATCTTACAGTATAAAGGTGTGAGTTAGTGATATACAAATGAAACTGAAGTGAGTGAGGACTCGGGACCCAGGTTCATTTTAACACTGCGCTGCGATGACCTGAATGGTCTGGAAAGTTGTGTTTTAGGGATAAAAGGCGTTTCTGGTTACTGCGCAAGTTAGGGCGTAGATTTCGCACAGAAGTATAAATCGTTAAGTATAAATAGGCGTTACTGCACAAATATACAGGAAAAACAGGATTTGAGATAAAAAGTCTTTCCCGTGATTCAGCCGACTCTAAATGAGCTGCTTTTTTCTGGTTTGTGTATAAGGACTTGTTTCTCCAAAAGTTCATAATATTACTTTACAGATGTTAAAGGCTGTGACACAACGATGGAAAATACAGTGCATACGGTGCGAAGAGAGCTCACAGTCCCAACCAGAGCCGCTACGTGACACCCTGTGACAATCAGGGTGGCGGCTGTGTTGCAGTTAGCGCTGACTTACTCTCTCTCTCGAGCTGGGTAATGATGGAGTGGTCTCCTCTGTTCATGGTTCTGCAGGGACAGAGAGACAGAGGAGGATTAGCAGCAAGTCCACATTCCACACAACACAAGGCTTTGTGTGTGTCAGCATGTTTGAACAGGAAGGGCTGCGTGTTTACTCAAGAATGTAGGCGAGATAATAAACCCCTCAAAAAAAAAAGAAAAAGGAACGGCATGCAGGCACACAACACCCACACACATGACAGATTTAACAGGTGTGTGTGTGAAAAGTCAAGGTGTGGCAGTAACACATCGCTGGTTTAACCTGGCTCATTTTTTTGTTACTTACTCACACGCACACACAGACACACACACACACCTGTAGTTGAAGTGCATGACAGCCTGGATGGCGCTGCCACCTCCGGTGTTGATGTCTCCTTCAAAGCCCGGCAACAGCGGCGTCACCACGTAAACGCGGTACTTTTTACCCTCCCTAAAATCACAAATAGAAAATTATTCATATGCTGAAGCAAACTGTGTACATCACATCATCACAACATTTAGGTGTATCTATGAAGCCTTTTACATTATTTTAGACTGTTTTGTCTTTATTTGATGATTGGCAACTGCAGAGTTAACATTTGAGCTGCCAGGCTTTCGATCTTCAGATGGTGATTAAACATCCATTTGGCAACCTTACCCGAGATGCCATCAAACAAAGATCAGTGACTCCAGGACAAGGACAACCTAAATATCGAATAGCTCAGTAGAGGGTTTTATTAGCGCTTCACTCTCTTTCTAAAGGCCATTTTAATGAGACAGCTCAGTAACTTGAGAGGAGGAAGGGGTACTTTAGTACTTCTAGACGTAAATATAAAATCATAAAGATCCTCTAAATAACTGTACAACCACAAGCAGTCTGTGGATTTTCTAAAATGAACATTGTTCTTCTTCACAGCTTTTACTTTGAGCCCAGAAAGTTGGTGCAAAAACTGAAGTGTCTTCTCAGAAGCATATGGTCAGGTAAATCTTTGCATCTGCTTTAGTGTAAATAAAATGATTTGATTAAGAATTTGAAGTTTAGAGAGTGGCAATTTTAAAGATCTTTAAATTAGTCATGCATTGATTATGCTAAACATGTTTTGCTACACTGTGTATGCATCCATTAAAGCTGGGAGGTTTAACATCCTGGACTGTTTGTACACTGAAGCTACAGGGACGTCAGCTCAGGTTTGTGTTTTCTGCTGGATGGAATAAACTCATGCTCCCGGCAACAAAACATCACAGAGAACCATCAAACAGGAAACTATGCAACGAGCTCTTAACAGCAACTGGGTCACACTGGGTTCATTTATTAAACATGTGGAAGGTACACAGAGCAACATAAACACTGTGTTTCTGGGAAACAATTTCACAAAAGGCCAGAGCGAGTGTTGTGTCCATTGGAGTGCTTTTACTCTAAACACACACAGCAGCCACACAAACGTCAACACAGCGTGTGTTCTTTCAGCGTTGCGCCGTGCGTGTGCGTGTGCGTGTGTGTTCTACCTGTACGCCTGAATGATGCGCTCTGCAATCGCGTCTCCTATCTGGTTGAACACATATTTGTTGTCGGCACAGCTGATGAAGAACTGATTCTGGGAGATAAAAACAGAAACGTTCTTATATTCTGCACAAAGGTCACAAATAATTCCTGCACAGTGAAGAAAAGTCTCTTTTAAAACAAAAGTGAAATGCTTGTATGGATATTAAAGCATCATGCTGCATACGCAGTCCTGATTCTGCAAGAATATAAAGCCAATATTAGGCTAAAACTTTAAAAGTGAACTGGGTATCTTTCTATGTTGTAGCTTTTAGAACTGAATTTTTACTTTATCTATATCTGTAAAAATGAAAACCTCTATGTAGATGAAGTGCTGGCTGTTCTTGATGACGTGGACGTAGGCATTGTGGATGGACTCTTCATGGTATTTGATGCCAGCAGACCAATCTGAAGCTGAGCGCAGGATCTGAGGGAACACAAATTACCGATGGGAATAAGTCACAGGGCTGTTTCCTGTCACTCAGAGGACACTTCACAGAGAAGATTTATTACTTTTCTGTCTTCATTTTAGCTTCAGCTTAATGACTGCTAAACATTTACAAAAAAAAAGGTGAAAACATTTCCTTGTGGACATATTTCTATATATGGTTATCAGCTAGTTGTATTTCCATTTATTCCTATATTTATTATTATTATTATTCTGCTTATTTTTTTATGCTGGATAACCTGATGAGCATTAGCAAATAAATTACAAACAAATAGTAAAACATTTCCCATAATTTTGTGTTTTTGATGTTTTGGGAACCTCTGAAATGTACATCAGATGATGTGGTTCTGTTGATTTAATTTGAGTGTGATCTTCAGCAGGTGCTGGGGCATTTTGCAGTTGAGCGTGAAGCAACTGGAATGACAGTCAGCACCTCCAAGTCTGACCTTGTACAGTTTTCATTTACGAGGTCTTGGCTCTCTGTCAGAAAACAGGGGATTTCTACCTCTGGGTTGGGGAAGAACCCCAAGCAAGGACAATCAAGACAATCAAGCTCTACCAAGGTTATTTGAGATGAAAAACTGAATATCATCTTCATGGGAATGAAATGAGGTATATGCAAAAGGAATCATGTACAATAGAAACACAATTGGACCTAAGATAGAGCCCTGGGGGACACCACAAAACAACATGCCAGTTTAAGTAGAAAAGTTATGGCCTAATAATTATGAAGCTATGGTCTGATAAGTGAGAAACAGGCTGATACTGACACAACAAACTGCATAATAATATATATTACATTATATACACCAATGTTTGTCATTTCAACTTTTTAAAATTAATGTAAAACGAATTAATTCGCCAAAGATAAAAGGCACATAGCTAACACCAGACATCAGAAAGTAGCCTACTTTGGGGTTAGTACCACTACTAACCTGTACTTTGGCAGGGATGCTGTTGGGGACTTGGTATCGCTGTTCTCCAGCAGTGGTATGAGACTTGGGCAGCAGATATGGGTATGACAGGGAGCGGTACTTTGGCTTCACAAGCTGGTAATGCAACAGAAAAGAGCTCTCATCAACTTTCTTCTATAGTCATGGAAATCAAGCCGACTTTGTTTAGACTTTCCCAGTTCTGTCATTTTAGTCAGATTAAAGCAGCAGCAGCAGCGTGACCTCCAACCTTAGTGAAATTCCACCGCTGGATGAAGTGTCTGGCCACATCCCGAGCTGCTTTCCCATGAACCACTGAGGCAATGTCATGCCAAGGCATTCTGGGAGTTTTGTGCCTGTCAATGAAATCTAAAGAAACAGAAACAGGAAGTTCAGACATGAAGAAAAACATCCTCCATCAAGAGTAAGACCATCAGTGGCGTGCTTACCATCGAAAGGCTTGTCTAGCTGAATCCAGTCCTTGTGCACAAAGTTGCAATAGTCTTTCCCGTGCCAGAATCGCGTGTTTCCATACAACTCTCCGACCCCCGCAGGCTCACTTTGGACTGGGCCAGAGGCTAAAAAACAATTGATATTGATCACTTATAGATCATCAAAAAAAGGCTGTGAACTATTCGTATAAAAGCTATTTCAACAAGTTCAGCCTGATATGTTCATTTTTGACCAATTCTTATACTCATTTCAAACCATTATATGGTTAATATATAATAATAACAACAATTTCTTCTTTGAATATTTTAGTTTTCCTGATGTTGCACCTGTAGTGTTTGTAGGACCCACCATTTCAAACATGGTGGGACTTTTAAAGATGTACAGGAAAACACTTAAACAGCACAAAAAAATGAACATCCAAGCTCACACCACAGTTAAACTGTATATCAAAGATGGATGGAGCCAGCATGGTAAGTGAGATTTATTGTCCACAGTGATACAAAAAAGGACCATATTTAAATGGTGGCCATGGATCAGTAGAGGCCATAAACTGATCTAGAAACTTTCATACAATCAGAATGCTTTTTGTGTTAAAAAAAAAAAAAAAAAAAAAAAGCTGCCATTTAAAAATGAGATTGGTTTAATGCCTTTACACAAGCTTTGGCTTTTTTTTCATGTCAGTTTCATGCTATTAAATTTTGTTCAATTTGTCTTCAATATCTTAAAGTCTTTAAAAGTGTGTGTGGTCTCCCACTTGCTTGTCACTTCCTTCGAGCCGGGTTGTGACATGCACAACACAGAACAACAGTCGCCTGAAGCAATTTTATACTGCAAGGTAAAGATTGCACAAGGTAAACCCACAAGATAGACATGGACTTTATATATTGGAATTTAGCTTTTAACAAGCCTGTAATGATTACATGTAAATTA
>VUQR01014448.1:47701-59803 GCA_015108515.1 Hemichromis elongatus | reverse complement strand
TTTTATATAAATTTTTTTTTTTTTTTTTTTTTTTTCATGGCAGCAGTCTTAACCTTAAAAATAGTTCACAGGAAAGAACTAAGAGCAAATACGAGGTGCATCTGGAATAGCACAGGTCTAAGTAACAGCATTAGTGACGGCTCTGCTCCAATCACAAATCCCAGTAAGCCCTGAAAAATAGCAAGCATGCACAGTGCCAAGGCCAGAACACTTGCACACCTAGTAATGATGCTAATTGTAAGCATGAACTGTACAACTTTACCTGCTGTGACATTTCAGATTGTCTGCTGTGGAAGGCATCTGTGGCAACTACTGACCTTCACAGTAACAGTCCAGTGAATGATACTTCCTTTTGCTTTCACTCTGTGATTACTCATGTAGATACTTTAAATTATTGTTTCTCCGCATACGCTAGTTTGCAAATTTCCATATTCTGTAGTTAAGCATTTAGAACCAGCTTTTCATTCAGTAGTTGTAGAAACATAACTAGCTCGCCGAAGCCCTCCAGGTAAGCTGGGCTGGAGGTAATACTACAAGAGGCCAAGGTTATTGCTCGATAGGTTTTTGTTTATTTATTTATTTATTAATGTATTTGTATGTTTGGGGGTTAGTATGGAAGCCCGTTTCCGCCACTAAAAAAAAAATAAAAAAAAATCAAGTATCCATAACTCGAAATTTCGAGTTACTTTTCTCAAAATTTCGACTTATGAACTCGAAATTTCGAGTTAGCTCTGCCAATCACTAATATACGTGAATGAGGTCACTTTCTTGTTACCTGGAAGTATATGGCACAGAGGAACGCGCACTCAAAACCGGTGTGACAAATTGGCGCTTTCGCGAGTACGTTTGCTGGATAGTAACACCGTGGGATTCAGCCTAATAACACAAGGATTTCATTGTTCGTGAAGCTACGCTGAAAACAGTCAGCAATCTGGGCATTCATGACTGGATGTAATACCGGTAGCTTAGCTGTAGCATTTGTAGCCGAGGGCTTCATCGTCAGCGTAACAAGGAAATGATGTCATTCACGTAGATCGCTGATTGGCAGTGCTAAAAAAAAATTTGATTTAATAAGTTGAAATTTCGAGAAAATAACTCGAAATTTCGAGTTATGGATCCTTTTCTTTTTTTTTGTGGCAGAAACGGGCTTCCATAGATTAGGGTTAGTGTTTTCATGGGAATAACTACTAGCTACTAGCAAGATTGATTTTAAATGAAACTATTAAACCCCTTTGTACATGCCTCAACAACACACCGTAAGCTTTCTCTCTGAGTACACGTTGCTACAAAATACAAGAAAACGAACCAGACCGATGTACTGTTGGCCGATTTTAGCTGAAACTTTTGGTCTTCTTATATAGTTTAGCTTAGGCTGCATTGAAGAACAAAGGTTGTTATAACAAATACTGACTATATAAAATATATTTCACCTATAAAACGGATTTTGCATGATGTTTAGTACAATTGGATAAACAGCTGTATATTTGTCCTTTTTCCTAGAAAAATTTCCAATGGCTAAATGTTAAAAGCTAAAGAGAGATTATTTTGTTTCTTCTCGATTTGTTTCATTGTCGTTTCAAATGCTGTTGGATAAACTAATAGATCAGTAAACAGGAAATATCTGCTGTTGATACCGACCTGCTGGTCCACTGATTGGGCTCTAGTGATGATGGATTAACTGTGACATCCAAAATGGAAATGTCCTACCGTCTAACAAGAACTACTAATAATGCTGATTTCAAATAAATGTCAATTATTATTAATTTTTATTATTATTACATCTCACAGTGCTTCCAGTATGGAAGTTTTTCTTTAGTGGTTGGCAAATAAACAAATATTTTTCTTGGATGAAACTTTGAAAGCCCCCAAAACATCATAATTCCCATAAAAGAAACGGCTTGTTTGGCAAATCTGTGTTCCCCTTAGTTCAGCTGACACCCCCACAAACACACGTGGTAGGGGAATCGCTGCTAATGTTACCTTTGCTCAAAGTAAGACTTTTCTTTTTGAACAAACTGTTATGATGATGTCCAGAAACAAGGAAGAAGAGGAAAAAACCCCCAAAAAGGGACAGTGAGAAATCCTTGCTCCCTGATGCCGCTGGCAGCTGAAACACTACAGCATGCCTTTTATGTTTATTTCCCAAGTAAAGCCAGCTCTGCATCGGTATTTTAGGGTTGTAGCTTTGAACCAAAGCTCAGCAGGTCAGGCTGCAGGTGTTTGTGGACTTGCCTGTCAAGCGTCTGCATCCTAAACCAAGGACACAACGGGAGGATTACTTTACCCGCACGCTTGTCTTTGGGGACTTCAGACAACGTCTGTTCCTGCAGGAGCCCCCCACCCCCTCTGTCTTAAATACCGCCTCGGGGTGCATGATCACACACCCGATTAAACACTGAACAACACACACAAACAAACACACAGGCATCTCACAGTTCATTTGAACTTTTACTTTAGATGGAGGCAAATAAACAAATTGAATCTGAGGCTGCACTGCACCCACATGTGCGCCGAGACAGACTCGAGCACAACACTGCAAACCTGCTTGGCAGCGAGTGTGGCTGCTGAGGCGCCGTTGTTGCTGATTGTCAAGCTACCCAGTGATGTCATATTTCTTGTGAAAGCTGAGTTCTTTAGTGTATTTACAGTTGAGCTATCTGCCTGTGGGGAAATGATGCCACTGCTTTGTTTTGGCTTTTTGCTGCTTGTTTTTGTGTGTGTGTGTGTGTGTGTTGGATTGGGTGAATGTGGAGCAGAGCTCTCCCTGTAGGAGGAGCAAGGAAGCTGTCAGATTTAGCAGGGGAATATTTGAGATGTCTTATCGTTGTGTGATCCCTGCGTGTGCGCGCATCATATTTTATAGACTGGTGAGTAAACGGGAAAAGCGGCCAAAAAAAAGGTACAACTCACAGTTGGATTGAAGATTGGATGATGACATCGGGAGGAAACACCACGAAAAATGGAGCAGAGACGTCTTGTTCTTGTTTCCTTCCTTACCTTTACCAACCTCTGCTCCAGATTTACAAACAGAGCCTTTGATTTAAAACCGTGTCTCTCTGCACGAGCTGATTCAGTCCCTGTGGAGGCAGTGCCGCATACACTGTTGACTCACTGTTTTAACTTGATTATTGTGAAAGCTTTTTTTTTTGTGCTCAGAGGATGGGAGAAGAATAAAGCACATACAAAACCAACACAGTACTCACATTTTGTCACAGCGAGATCTCATAGAGCAAACTGGTTTTAGAGCGTGTCTGTCATATTCTCTAATTGGCTACAGTGGGAACTTTTGACTTTAAATTCCAAGAAAATTCCCACCCTGAGGTTCAGTTCAATTTTATTTATATAGCGCCAGATCACAACAACAGTCGCCTCAAGGCGCTTTATATTGTAAAATAGTACATACAGGGAAAACCCAACAATCATATGACCCCCTATGAGCAAGCACTTTGGCGACGATGGGAAGGAAAACCTCCCTTTTAACAGGAAGAAACCTGTTAGCAGGCTCAGGGAGGGGCGGGGCCATCTGCTGCGACCGGTTGGGGTGAGGGAGGAAAAGCACAGGATAAAGATGTGAAAGCCAGTCTGTGGTCATGCATTTACATTCACACGCATGCTCGAGCCTCATTTATAAATAATAGCACTAGCATGGTTTCTGCATTAATCCTCATTCAACTTTAAGCTAAGATTTATCTTGGACCTGACGAGGTTTTTTTTTTCTCTGTGCCAGCACAGCACAAAATCGCTCTTACTAACTTGATCGTTAAATATTAATGCTGTGTGTATAGCTTGATTAAGGGAGAGTGCAGATTTTCTCCTGGCGGAGGGTGAATGATGGACAGTTTTGAGTTAGTGCCACTTGTCGCTGTTGAATGCAGACTGTATATAAAAGTTAGAGACGGCCACTGTGACACCCATGGGACTCTACTGAAGTAAAAGCCCAGAGTTTGCCATTTTTAGTTTTCCTGAAACCGGACACAATGAATGATGGGTGGATTTGACAGAGTGCCCTAATTACACTATGCACACGAATACAAGAGAGACCTGACGTTTTGTCACTAGTTTTGCATTTGACCAGGTTCACTGTCACTACTGGTAGCATGGTAGTCCAACTCCTCCAGGATGTGTTTATTAATAGTCAAAAACATCTGGTTAACACAGATTGCTCCAACTAACCCGTGTACAGACTCAAAAGCATTGCATCTGACGAGCAGCATCATAGCCAGATGAGGCTGGATTCTTTCTTACTGGCTGACAAATCAAGAAGATAACAGCTCTGGAGGTGAGTCCAAGAGTCAAAGTATAATAAAACAACCTATTGGAGATGGCTTAATTTTAAAATGATGTTTATACGATTATTCTCCTTGTATAAACAAGCTTCTCTCAAGGTCTCATGGTAAAAATGTGTGTTTTCTGCAAGCAGAAGAGAGAAAATCCAGCGCTTCATTGGTAAATCAATAGAAGGCAGGAAGGATGTAAGGATTCATGAATGCTAAGAGGGTGGTGTTTTATGTCAGACATAGCTTTATAGATAACAGAGCAATAATCAGCTCCTTCTGTTCAAAGTTCTTCAATATGTGGACTTGCACTCTGTCCCATTGCACAGTGGTCCTCCACAGCAGCACAGGAACTCGTCCTGATGATGGCCACATGCCACCTGCCTAAAGGAAAACATTAGGAGGAAGGACTAATGCAAGCTGGTCAATAGTGACTGAACTTTCAAAATAAAAGGAAATGAGGGATATGAAAATACATGATGCCACTGGACAGGTATTTAGGGGCTGATCTCACGTGGACTATGTTCACATTGTTGATGTCAGGGACGGCATAAAAAGAAAAAATACGAAGGTCCTAAGAACAATGGCGGAGCTTAATTACTCTGCACTTTGTGGTTTAACACAGTTTTTCTAAAATATGACAAAAATACAGAATTTTTTTTCACGAGATGAATTGAATTGCTCTATTCAAAAAGACTAATTATAATTACTTTTTGTAGTTGAGAGCACCTGAACAGATAATAAAAATATTTATAAAACTCTAAACTGACTTTTTACTAAATCCAGACCATCCTCTGTTTATCCTTCAAGCCATATAAAGGCTTTTAATGCACAGGAGCCTCCTGCTAAAGAGCCATCGTTACTGCTCCCATCCTTAGGAGAAAAGCTCCAACGCTTCTTTCTCTGTGGCGTTGGTATGAAAAGATGGAGGCACAGGGAGCCCCTCAATGCCCCGTTTAACCAATGAGGCAGCGGCCTGTAGAGAACCCAGCTCAGCATCCTGTCTGTGTTCGAGCGCCGAGGCCTGAAAACAACATTCCAGCCCAATGGAAACTTCGTATAGATGAATATATGAATCCACCTTTTGTGTTTCTTTTTGCACCAAATACTTTTGTGTCTTCTCTTTTTATTGTTACTCCGTTTATTGAAACTAAAGCGTTAACTTGTAAAGTTACGACCCTTTAATGTGGGGATTAGACAGAAACCCTGCAGACAGCTTGCCTCCTTGTTAAGAGGTCAACTAAGACATAAGCTCCTAATAATTCACATGTTAGCACTGAGCTCTGTTACAATAAGGGCAGCCTAACATAGCAGAATCACCCGTTCACGCCGATCAGGTAATTTCACTGGATGAATTTGTGGCATTTATTTTTTCCGTATCAAGCTAATGTTTGGGTCTAAATAAAAAGCTCTGCCAAATCAGACCACTGCACTGGGCAGCGAGTACTCTTGTAGATCACATTGTGTATTCAGTACCGGTAGGGCACCAGTACTGAATACACAATGATATGGAAATAGTAAAAAAAGACAATTTTACCTCCGACACACAGCTAGACGCAGCTCTGGGTCAGTGTCTAGGTCTCTGAAATGATCTGTCTCCTCACATGTGGTCCCACTGGCATCCTGACATCGGACAGCGGACATACAGCTTTACTTCCTGGATCAAACAATGAATTGCTCTCTGCTGCTACCTACTCTTGAGAATTGGATAAACTTGGTCTCCATTTCTTCCTTTTCTTTTATAGAAACCTTACGATGAGCTCGTCGTGGCTTGATGTGCACTTCGTTGTTTTTACGGTGCATTTTTCTGAGGAAACGCACGTGTCATGTGGGTCTGGTATGTGTATGTTAGGCACACATCACGTTGCATTTTTGCAGTGTGCTCACTGTGACCTTTAGCTCCCAAAAATGTAGCTTGGGTTGGAAGTAAGGCGCTGCTGCTTCTTATTTTTATGTTGCTGTTGTTTTCCCTCATTTTATTTCTTAGAAGGTAAAATTAGGAGGTGCAGCTCACTAGGAGCCCTGTCTGTGTCTGGTTTTTCATTCATCCTAATGCTCTAGTGGACTATTAGTGTGATGTGGCTTATCAAATATGTATGCGACTCTCAAATTCTGATCTCAACAGCACAGAGATCCAGAGTAAAGTGCTTTTGACCTCACAGGGGTACCGCAGTTTCTGACTGTATAAAAATGATGACATTTTCATTTATTTTGATTTATTAATTGTATCAACTGAGAAATGACTGTCAACACAGTTCCAATATAGAAAACCATCATAGTTGATTCACGTATCACTTGTCAAGGTTTACTGCCTCCATCTTTCTTAAACCGAAGTAAAGCTCGGTAACTTCATGCTGGATTTAAGAGGCAAGGACTGTGCTCGAGTCTGATGATTGCTCTCCAAGTTTATGACATTAGCATACTTTCTCAACTTCGCTGACTGGTGATGATTTCTATATCACTTTTTGTGGGAAGGATTTTTTTTAGAGGGGTGAAGAAGACTCATGACGAAGACTCACAGAATAATAATTCATTACTGACCCGAAAGTAATTTTACTGGGACACGTGTGAGTTTAAACAGCTTAAAGAACTGCACAAGAATGTATTATGTAAATGCTGAAATCTGTTCAGGCAGTAAAATGAAAGAGATGCACTGTTTTTTGTATTTTCCTGCGCGATCACAGAAAACAGAACTATAGACATGAGATATGATCATCTTGGCAGGCCACAAAATTAATCTATATATTTAAAAAAAAAAAACTCTGGCGTTAAAGGACCGAGTAAAGCTTAGGGAATAAACAAAAGACTGCAGGATGTTTCCCTTTGTTTCCTAATGACAGCAGCGCCTCATTGCTGCTAAAGCGATTTTTCAGCAGAACAATGAACCCCTACTGTACCAGCTCCAGAGGTGCTGGGCTGCAGCTCATCCAGGCCTGTTGGGGTTAGTAATACAGGAAGTAGAGTGTTAGCAGGGACGCTGTGAGTCGAGCTCAATTTATTTGAGCTTATTTGCATTTGCACTCGCAAATGGGCACGAATTGAAGTACAGAAAATAAGCATATAGCACTTCCTGTATGGATGTAAACGGTCATCACTGGATGAATTTGAAGATATTTAGGGTGTTTTCTTTCTATTGTTTCGGTTGATGTAGTATTGATGTCCTTTGGATGTGGCACCAAATACCTAAAAATACACGCGTGGCGTTTGGGAGAGTTTGAGAGAGAGAGAGCTGGTTTTGACAGAAATTTCTGGTCTGAACTTTCCCAACTGTTCGAGACCACCTGCATACGCACCCGTCCCTTTGATCTCAGGCAGTGTCTCTGCTTCGCGTCTCTCCCCTTGTGCCCTCCTCTGGTGCAGAGGCTCGTATTTTGAAAACCTCAGCTCTACAACGAAAATGTAACCGACATAAAACAAACGCGGTCTTGACGTACTTAAATCAAGTCTGACAATTGTGAGAAAGGAGAGAAAAAAAAAAAAAACATCCAAAGAGAAATTCAAATAGACTCCAAATCAGAAAAGTGCGCTGACATCAACGCGAAGATACGGAGCTGAAGTTTTCCTCTGAAATAAAAACGGCATTGGGTGAATAATTGCTCCCTGTGTTTCTATCAATTACTGACGATATGAAGATGCATTCAATCTGAAACTGCTTGCGGTTACTAACCCGAGCATCCATCCTCACACGGCAGTGTGAAATGTTCTTACTTTCTTAATTTGGAAAATGTATTAGCACATTAATGCTTTTAGGGCCACTGTGCTGTTATGAAATATGTCAGCATTTAAAGCCATGATGTGGAGAATTTTATACGATGATAGCATCTTTCAAATGATCTGATGTCATAACTTGTCTTTATACTGAGAAATGAGACTATCCCTTTAAAAACGGGTCCAGTTACAGACTTATTTTGCAGCCCGTTTATCTTAATTGGGGTGTCGGAGTCAGAAATGGTCTGGTTCTAACTAGAGTCGCTTTTACCAGCAACTTGGTCCATCACATGTTGTAATATTGAGCTGTTTCCAAGCAATTTGCAGTCCTCTGGGTACCTCTTGGGGATTAAATCGAGTCTGAAAATACGGAGACATTGAACAGACCACACAACGCAGTGAGTAAGAAGTATATAACCAAGTGTATTCCCTCTGTTAATGTACACATATTTAGAGTCATCTCACTGGAACACTTTACAATAACATTTAGAAAGAACAGGAAGATACTGGGAGAGTATGCTTGGAATGGAGAAAGAGAGAAACCAGACAAACGTGGCAGGAGAGCGTAACGACGGAGCCCGTCAAGTGAAATGGCTACCATCGTGTCTCTCGCCATAGACAGAAATAGATATAAAAGAAATAAAAAATAAAATCAGAGGATGGATAGAACCTGCTTTCCTCACAGGGTACGGGGACGTACGATCTCTACAGAGAAAAAGGAATGGATGAAGAACAAAGAAAGAGGCTAAGGATGACAGATGGAGGATAAAAGAGGAACTCTTCTCCCCTGGAAAAGGAGAATGAATGGTTTCATGTTCATAACCCAAATCATATTTGCTCAGGTACCAAAAGAAAGTACATAGAAATTTCAGTTTCCCAGAATCATAGTTATTTTTTTTTCTCCAAACAGGAATGATAGTAGGGAAAACACATTTCTCTTAGTAATGGGATGAAAGTCAAATATTTAGACATTTCACAAACTTTTTTCAGAATTTTTCTTTTCATGGTACAGTTTTCTTTTCTTAATAGACTTGAGAAAATTGGAATACTAGAGTTCTGTTGTACATCTTTCAGGGAACTACTGTTCTCCTTTTATTTGTGTGCTCTTCCCATTAAGTTCGCTTTGCCCACGGGCTGCCGTCAGTCCAGTCAGGCTAGACAGGGGCGAACGACACAGTTGCTCTTTTTCAGCTGCTGCAAGGTATCTCTCTCCACAGTGGAACTCCAACACGAATGAATTCAGAATCTCCCTAAAATGTCTCTCGTTTCTCCAGAAATGAAAAGAAGTTTAAAAAAAAAGAAAAAGAAAAAGAAAAGAGCAAACCAAAGTGACTGAGTCTTGCAGCAAGGCATTCCATCAGCCGTACTGTTCATGACGGGGGGGTGGGGTCTGAGGAACGGGGGGGTTAGACGGTGAAGCCGTTCAAGAATCCTATCTTTTGCTGTGCACGTCTCAGCAAACGCACTTTTCGATTCGCTCACATAGGTCCATATGTTTCTGCAACGTCTATACATATATTTATAATTATATAGAACAGAGTTCATCTTGTTTGCTGGAGCTTGTTTTTCTGTTTTTCGGTGATTAGTAACTTGTAAGGACGTGACAGTTTCTCTGTTGGCCCACTAGGGGGCACCTCAGAGCCCCAGATACACATGACACAGATCTGCTGGAACAAAGGACGACCAAAGAGGTGGTTTTTTTTGGCCTCGACGAGTATTTGGCGGCTAAACGTACAATTTAGCATCCGTTAGGTTGGAGCGGTGGCATCTCACATAGTTGCTACTTTTAATGTTGTTACGATCATCAGTCATCAGCGTCATATTTTTTGTTTTTTAAACTCCACAGAAAGGAAAAACAGTATCTCTTTTTCGTAAATGAATACTACATGCTTGAAACACGGCAGAGTTTACGTTGCATCGGCTGCTGGGCACCGTAGACAAGGAGAGAAACAGAGTTCGTGGGTGAACGAGAAGGAGAGAGAGAGATCCGATGGGAGGTAAGAGATCAGAGATGTCGAACACTTACAGAGGTGGAGGAGCTGGATTTGACACAGTGTTTCTGTAAGCTGGCAGTATATTGATCTGCTAATTCAAGCCTGGTTGGAAAAAAAAACATATATGTTTGATACTGTCTAAGGTGATGCAGGTTCTCCTCATAATGAAGTACAGGCCTTGACACAAATACTGATGGCGATGCTTTCCTACATTACTCTGGATATTAAGCAGCCTGTCAAATGCTAACCCATGAATCACTGCTCTATCAGCATTTGCTACGTGGTTGTTGGCACGGTATGTGTAGAGATGTAATAGCCTTTATTTAAATCCACACTGTGGTTAACATTGGATCCAATTGAAGTTTAGTCTAATCAGTCAACGCGATGTGGAAATGTGTGAGGAGAGCTGTGATGTCACTGTGCCATCTCATTTTGCTGCCTCCCTCTGATTCGAGATGAACTGGTAACACATATGAGCACCTGACAATACTTGAAGTTTTAAATGAATTAGCCACTGTGATGTGTTTGCAGTTTTCCCACATACTGCCTTCTCTCCCTCCTTCTCCCCGCCGTCTCTTTCCTTTTCTAAGTGCTCTGCTGTCTGCCCCTGTGTGTCACGGCGGCACTCCCTCAGACGTAGTACTCTTTGTCTTTGTTCTTCTTGTTCTTGGTGACCGTCTTGGCAGTGCTGGGCTGTTTCTCCTTCACCAGGGCCCCATTGCTCTGTGTGGCTGAGTTGCTAATGTAGTTACGGCTCTGGTCCACCTGATAGGAGCCCTCATCGCGGTTGCGGTACTTGTACATTGCGTACAGCAAGATGAGGATGCAGAGGGCAGCGGCTGCCACGATGCCCACCACCATCCCGGTGGTGCTGCTCGACTGCTGCACTTCCACGGCACCCGGGAGCCCTCTCTCTGGAGACGTGGGGTCTGGAGTGGGAACATGAGGGAAATTTGGGGGATAGGTTATACCTGGGACTCTACGGTGGCCTGGATCCAAAGAGGGCTGGGCCGGCGGCAGCAGCACTTGGTCCCGGGTGTTCATTTTCCCGGCAGGGATGTTGTTGCTACTACTGCTGCTGCCGCCGCCGGCTGACTTGATGCGCGGGTTCAGCTGGTCGGGATTGGCTGTGGGGGTGGAGGAGAGAGGGGGGCGGTGGGAGTTGGGGAAGCGGGAGAAATGGCGGTCTCGGGGGTTTTGGACGCCACCCTCGACGGCCGGGGGAGGAGGGAGGACAGTCCTGTCGGTGACCAGGGCGGAATTTTTGTAATAGTCCTCGTCATCTGACTCTGTCATCTCCCCCGAGCCATATGCCGACACCTCGATGGTCTCCTCGCAGTCCTCCTGGTCCAAGGGGCAAGGGGGCCGGCCGTTGGGCAAGGGGAGGGATTCTTTGGTGGTGTCAAGCAGGGTGAGGAAGGGGCGGTAAGTGGTGGGGGGCGGGGGTATTACTGGGTAGCGGGTGGCGATAGATGGGGGGTCTAGGGAGTCCACTGTAATAATGGGCAACACTAATTCCCCTCCTAGGACAAGAAAGAGACAACGAAGGAAAAGAGTGTTAGAGACCACCTGAGGGAGAGGCGACTTCCAGATCAACAGAAGAAAGACAGTTCAAATGTTACAGAAACACCAGTATTAGAACAGCACTACAGCCTAACATGAGGTTAGTTCTACAAGTTTAGTCTGTTCTATTTAAAAAGTTAATATGCTGACTAACTTTGAGCTGCATCATAAAACAAGATGTAAGAATATACTCTAGCCTGCACCTGCTCCTGACTGTTCTGACCTACTTCCCTGTGCTGCATATTCCTACATGTCATATCACTAGCACAAGGTAAAAGCAGACTACAAATTACACTGAACAACGTAACATCTATTGTACTACACAGTCTATCCTTCACTGCTAACCTTTCTGGTCCTACCTACGCTGGCTACGCTAGCGCTCAGATGTTTCTGCTGTGACTGGTTAAATAAGATAGCAAACCACGAGGTTCAGGTCACTTACATCAACAAATTGGCCGCATGATTTTTGCATGAAAAAAAAAATTACAAAAAGAAAGCTGTGTAAGATTGTTCTCGGATAGTGATAAACAACTCCCCTCCCCTCCCCACCCCCACCTTTGTTT
>VUQR01014448.1:19681-36862 GCA_015108515.1 Hemichromis elongatus | reverse complement strand
CCCCCCTCCAACTGCCGTTCCTGCCACAAATATGAAAACAAACAACACTTCCCGTTCACCACAGGCTCTTTCCCAGGACAGAGCCTGGTGTTTAAAAGAGCAAATATAAATGATTTCATACAGTCTGGTGCCTCTCAGCTGCTGTAAAAATCAATGTAATCCTCCACCCTTCAAGACGTTTTGCCTAATTTTGCTAGGCTACAGCTGTGTTCACAGTTATTCTTTTGCTGCTTTATTCTGTCTTTCCTCTGGGTTGGAGGACAGAGGAGGTACCACACCTTGAACCATCTATATGAGTGATCAGCACTAATGTTTTTAGGCTTTTCTACACACAGAACAATATTGCCTGTTTGGTCATTAAAGTACATGCACAGTGACTCATAGGTAATATCTTTTGATTCGCCAGCACATATCCTACGCTATTTTTGTCTATTGTGGCAATACACTTGGTTGAGCTAGGTGCATAATAATCATAAAGATGGAGCCATTAAAATGTGTGTACACTATCTAAAAAATAGAGTCTTAGCAATAAAAAGCACTCTAAAGGTGGAACCGTGCTTTTTTATGACCCAACATAAACATAAGTCAGCAAATGGAATACACATTAAGGCCTGTAACAACCAAAAGGCAGACAACACTCAAGAGTCCGCTGCTATCCTAAAATGCTTCCGGATAATTTATCAAGCGGTGCTGTCTGGGCCTGCCAATTTCACATCACAGACTGATGCTTTTAAAGCTCGCTATATGCTCAACGTGGAGAGGAGGTTTCGCCAAGATGTCTGGAGGCCAGAGACACCGAACCGGGTGCATGCTACATGTGGCATCTTAAATCCACGTTCCACTGATCTCATGTTTAAAGAGAAGAGGGAGAAACACTAAATCACAGACCAACCGATTGTGCCAACTGGGCACAATCAAGATGCTGTTGACTGCGAAGGAGCTCTGACAGGTTTCAGGTCCAAAACTTTTTGTTTGTAATTCCGTGGCACCGATAACCACGACTGAAACAAGCGCACCTTCATATTTTGTCAACTGCCATCAAAGTATTAGTGTGATGAGCCTACGGAGGCCTCATTAAGGCTGACTTTTATCAATGTAGAAGAAAGAAAAAAAAAACAGTTGCAAAAGTAAAAGTTTTCTTTAATCTGGGTGCTCGCAGTACAACTTTGCATCTATTGTGCAGTGGTGCCAACAGCTTCACCTTATCTTTAGTCTAATTGGAGCTGCCACATTTACCCAAAATGAGGCACAATAGGAAGGTTCGAGACGATGATAAAAGGACAAGGATGAAGATCTAAACATATTCTGGATCTGCTGATCGCGATTTTCAGGGAATAGTGCGAGTGGCTCGCTGACTGATCTCAGATATGCCTCTGTGGACATGAAGAGCGCTAATGAACACAACTGGATAAGAGGAATGCACTAGTAATTGGCACCATGCGTTTGTGTTTTCCGCGATGAAAGTTTGCCATAGAGTTGAAATTGAAAGTATGGAATTGACAGGTTTTAAAGCTTTCAACTAATTATGGTACAAAATCTTTACAACGCCAAAAATAGCTGACATACAGCACATCCACGAGCATGGACGACAAGCTTTGAGAGCTTCCTCTCATGGCCGGGATCACACTTGTCTTTTTGCACCGCACACAGTTTATAGCTAATGATGCTGGATGTGAACTGGAGCGTATTCCCCTCCTGGATCTTGTTATTAGGTCTTTTTATAATGGCCCGCCTCTTCCATCTTCTTGCATGTGGGCAAGGAAAAGGTCCCCTACTGTTTGCTAATTGTTGCTTTCCGTGCTGGTAATATGTGCCTTTAGCCCATGTGGATAATCATCAGAGCATAAATCACAGCCTCTCACATGTGCATGATGTAGACTCGTAAATGGAAGTTGTTGTGCTGTTTGTGCAGCGAGATTTCCTTCTCGCGATGGTCCTGCCCTCCACCAGCCTCTGGATGAGCAGTGATTTCTAGGATCACGATCAGCCACATCTTCTTAAAGGAAATCAAAACCGCAGAGTTGATTGGTCTAATGGAGCACTCCGCACAATGCAGTTCTGTGACTCCCTCTTGAGCTGAGGGCTGTTTGACCATCTGAATACAGTTGATGGCTAACAAGTGAAAACTCGTGCACAGCACAGAGCTGAGAATGTGACTGTTTGACCTTGTAGCTGACATCTGATTTCTTTTGAAATCTCCGCATGTAAGAAGAACCATCTGCTTACTTGACCATGCTGTTTTATCCTTTAAATATTGTTTTCAGCACTTAGAACTTGGGGGGAACTTTAAAAAGCCAATTATAACTTACTGGCAGTGGTCCAATGGTCCACAGCACCAGAGCATCTTCTTGCCTCGGTGACTCAAACAACAGCCTTTTGATTTTTCTCTATGGATCATGTAAACGAGCTGGCATCACTAGCTTACTTTACTCACCTGTGTCACACTGTCCCTCATGGTTGGCGAGCGCTGTTTGCGGGTGGTGGTTGTGGCCATGGTGGTGGTTGTCTCCATGATTGTGGTGGACATATCAGCCAGCGGGGTGGTGGAGGTGGTGTCTGTAGTCAGCACCGAGGGCACGTCACCCACCAGCCTCAGGTTGCCCTGGGTCTGGACGTTAGGGTCGCCCTCGGCTGCTAGTTTGAGGACCTGCAGGCCGTTGTAGTACAGGCCTGAGATCTGGCCCTGGAAGTGGCGTCCTTTCTCTCCACCACCGATTTTGATGAACGCTTGGCTGTTGAAGATGGTCAGCTGGCGACCTAACATGCAACAGATGACAAGATGGAGGGATGAAGGAGGAGAAAGAAGCGGAAAGAAGAGAGGTCATGAAAAGAGGGGAAGGGGGGGAAAAAAAGGGCAAAGAATACAAATCAGGTTACGATCTCTGGGTGAGCTTCAACATGAAACACAGTGAATCGCAGGAGATAGGGGGAGTGTTTCAATCACAAGGGATTTCCTGGGTAACACTTTAGAGAGATTGGACCCTGGCTTGCTGCAGTTGCAGTCATTATGGAGCTAGTCACGTGGCACATACCCAGAAAAGCACCCTGAATCTGGCAGTCAAATAGATTGCAGGAGCAGTCGCGGATTGACCCTGAGACTGAAGGTTCACAGCAAAATGCATCTCATTTGCCCTGAGATGGAATATATTAGAACAATGCTGGGTCTGTGTCATTGACCTCCAATGCACATGAGCTGCACAATGATAAAGTATCTCTGCCAGAGGAAAAACCATCACCCAGCTTTGCCATCTAAAGGAGGAAAATGAGATTCTCATTGGAAGGAAATGTTTAATTCAGCAGGGGCTGTTCCTCTCTGTGGTCATTACCATTCATCTGGATGGATAGATGGATGAAGAGAGGACAAAGTCAACCGTTTAACCAGGGTCCAATACTAATGTGTCACCAGGTCTTGTAGTGTAGGGGCAGAGTGGGGGCAGTCTGACAGGTATAGTTTTTCTCCCTGTATTTTCTCCAACTGATATCCGTTTAGATTTGATTTTATTCACCTCCTGCCCTCCTCCCCCTCCGACAGCCATGTGTCCCTACTGTGCCTGCTTATCCCCAACACTCAGCCTGACACAATCTTTGAATCCTAGTGAGACTCACATGAACATCGGGGAATATTCAGGTAAGAGGAAAACTGTTGGAAGGACGTGGGTTAAAAACAGTCCTTATGAGGTAATTACTCAGAGGAGAAGGATGGGAGAAGCTAAAGAGGTTTTTTATGGATTAATCAATCCCTGCAAGGAAAGAGAGAGTGTGTTTGTTCGTGAAAAGGATACCGCGCTAATGTGTGCATTTGGGAGTGAAATATTGACTCAGTAGACACGGTGGGCTACGAATCTTTGGCCTGAAGGGAGTGTGTTTATGAATGTGGTTGCGTGTGTACGTGTGCGAGTGTGTGCATGTATGCATATTTATTACGTCTTGTGCAGGTATGGGAGATTACTCCTCAGCGCTCCTGCTGGCACTCCTGCTCGGGTAATCTGCTCACAGTGACTGCCCTCCGTGTGATTCAGTTAAATAACAAATTCATGCTCTGAAAAACTTTCTGAATGCTCGTTTCATGGTTTCAATCAGACTGTAAGCTAGTGACAACTTTCCTCTCATCAGACGCTGGGGACAGGCCCGGGTGCCTTTTGCTTCTTCATCACTATGATTATAATTTACTCTTCATCTACATGGGTGTGCTTATTCTGACCTGTGTGTAAGAGTCAGGTGGGCGGGAATATCAGATGAATTATGTCAACGAATGCTTGTGTTGGTATGTAAATGTAAAACCACATGTTTAATCTTTGTGTGTGTGTGTGTGTCGACTCTACAAAAGACATAAATCTGTTTCCTCGATAAGGGCCATTACACATGTCAGCCTATTATCAGATCATTAGACCCACCAGGGTCCCACCAGGGACCAGGCTCCTGTCCCCTAACTCTATAATAATGAGACTTAATGTCTGGCATATGCGCTGTTGACATAATGTCTGACTCTTATTCTATTATATCATCACTTAGCATGTTTAGTGTGGGAGTGATGCTGCAATAAATACAACAGGAAAGGATGAACAGACTGTTAAACTATGAACATCAGCCAGGAAAATACAGGGGAAAAACCATGCATGTGTATACACAGAGATTCACTTTAAACATCAAGACTGAACACGCGTACGCGCGCGCACACACACACGCACGCGCTTTGCACAAACATTTCAGCCCACTTCATTAACCCCACCCCGCACATGTTCACAAATCAGCCCAGAAGGTCTCCAATTTAAACATCTTCACTTGGACTGAAAGGGTCATAGAGTGTGGACAAGTTGAAGACGCAGCGTTTCCCTATTGTGTGTGATCTGAAACTCCAAGTCCCGAGATGGTCTGTTCAGATAGGACAATTTACTCCAGACATTAAATGTAATGGTGGCAGAGTTACACTCTGAGCCAGTGACACAGTCATAAGTAAGCTATATTGACAAGCGGCTCATGATTATGATGCAGAGTAAGGAGGATTAGTAATACCTCCTAGAGTCACTGCACATGCATTCATATATCATGACATATTTCTTAAAATGTCCAAGCATCAGTTGGGTGACCTATTTAATGCCTCGATTTGTAAAAAAAAAAAGAGAAAAAAAAGAGAGCCTTGAGCAGATGAGAGTACTGTGGCCATTTATGTGCTCATCCCATATGAAACAAAGACAGCCAAGAAGAAAGGTGCCCTCTAGACTAGATGAAGGGAAATCAGTGTTTGTTTTTGTAGCTGTCTGCTCAGGATGAGACTCTAACAGGGCCTGATGAAGTTATTGTTTCAGGGTCTGCCGGGTCAAATCAAAAGTGACATGTGGTTTTAGAACCAATTTTGGCGGCAGGCGTAAGTGGGGTGGGGTGGAGGGGAGGAAGGCTAGAAAGAGAAGCCTCTGCAATGACAAGCAATCACGGCGCTTAATGTGACAGAGCTGGCTGTGGCACTGCTGCAGAAAAGAGGGTGTGTGTGTGCATGTATATAACAACTTATGAAATGTGTCAGTGAAATGACCTTTATGTGTGTGATAGTTGGCCTTTTCAAGTAGTGTCTATTTCCTCAACATTTATTTACATACACCTCTCCCTCTGTGCGCGCGCGTGTGTGTTTGTGTGTGCATTAGGCAGCAGCGCAGCACACGAGTTACACATTGATGAGGCTCTGTTTCACCAATTTCAATGCGAATGGATGTGTTTTGCCTCTCTCCGCAGGAATTTTAAGGTGATAGGCATTTAATGGGCAGAGGCTTGATGATGGAAGCAGCTGGATGGGGGTGGCTGTAGGGTGGGGTGGTGGAGTTGGAGGGGCTAGATGGATTGGGGTGTGTGTGTGTGTGTGCGTGTGCGTGTGTGTTTGTGCGTTGGGACGAGGGGCTGACAGCCAGCCTTTCATTATAATGGGCATCCGCAGCCATACACAAAGCCTTAATTAACTGCAGTGCAGAGACCAGAATGGTCAGACTTCTGTAATCAGCTACTGCAGATACTAAGCAGAGTTCATACATCTATCCCTCTATCTGTTTATATACCCACATGTCTGAAAATAATTTATTTGTTAATGACTTAGAGTGCGAGAAAGAGAGGCAAAAATAATGAACGCCTATGCATATTCAAACATGAGTGCACTGTACGTACATTTAGCGACTGTAATGTCTCTAAATATAATGGATGCTAACGTATTGATGTTAAGTCGTAAAAATGCTATGACTCACAGTTACAACATCTTGTACTGAAACAAAAATTGCCCTTCCTGATGTATCCCCGTTCTAAAATGTTGAACTTAACAGCATTAAAAAGCTACAGATTAATAGGTGTAGGTTTTTTTAAATGCTTCAACCTTTGAAGCATTAAAAAAAAAATTAAAGTCCAAGAGGTTTGTTCTTTGGCTTGGTTTAGTGAATCTTTAGTATTAGTATGTTAGCTAACTCTAGTAAACTACATGTGCTTTTGCTATGTCTTAGCACATCTCCAAAAACAGATTTTAAAATTCAGTCCAAATTGGATATACAGTCTCTGGTTTTAGCATGTTATCTATTGGTAGAAACAAGGTATAGCTAAAGGTGAAAGGCTGTCTCAAACCAGAGTATTTCATGTCCGATTAAGCTTCACAGTCTAGACTAAGGATTAAAATTATCATAATTCCCAAAGAATCATGGAAGGCAGCAGGAAATCCATCTGATAATTGTGACCTCAGGCAAAAATGATGGACCAACAAACGCTGTCATCTAATGAGCCACCCTACCAGGATGGCAAAAAGCACAGATTACTATTAAAGCTGTAGTCGTTCAGTACCAATAGTACATGGAAATTGATTTTGATGATCAGTTTTCGCACCACCAGAGCAGAAACTGCTGCACAACCATCCATCTTCTTCTGCTGTGTTTACCTGCCAAGGTAGTCTTAGCTACCTGGCCATAAAAAAGGCCTTATTTTGTGTAAATGGAGATCGTGCCTCATGAAGAAACGCAAAGTGAGAGCTACACATCTTCACATGTCACTCTGAGAGAAAGAACGACATAATTTTATGGAACGATTCACATCATAGTTTACAGGATGAGCGCTCCATCTGAAAAAAATTGGAGATGTAATTCTTTCCTTTAGTACATACTTATATTTAGTGTAAATAAAGGCCCTTACATTTAAATCCATAGGCTATGTATTTAATATACAGAATATAGACATGTTGCATACCAACAAAAAAGGTGTCAATGATGAAGTGATATGGATAGAAACATGCTGGAAAGCAACATGTTATCTAGGAGCCTTAGGACAGTCTTATATATATATATATTTACATATATATATGGTATACCATACAGGTATATCACGATTACATGTGAATCCCAAGGCAGTTAGCCACTGCGATTGTTGAGACGTGTATATCATCTATCATTTCCCCATTTCTAAGGATACTATAACTAGAAATGATGCATCTTGGAAAACCTTTTCCAGTTCTTCAGCATCACTAGCATCCTGGCAGCAGAAGCCAGTATACTTTTTGCTCTTTAAACAGGTGATGAGGGTAAGAAAAGGTGGGAACAAATCTTTCTAAAGGTTTTATAAGCAACAATAACAATCCCCTTCATCTGTCTTAGCTGATAGGTAATCAGTATGACAGGAGATGTGGACTCCCTCCTACAGTACACTTTACCCCGGCCTGCAATATTGTTACAGGGCTTTTCCTCAGCAGTGTCTTCATACAAGACATATATATTTTAATAAGAACAAAAAAAGGCTTGCAGTAAATTAGCATTATAAAAATCCATACATGTATAATTTACTTTCTTTTAATGCTGGCCACGGGGCAACTCCTGAGTAATCTACCCAAGCCTTGAGAAAAAGAGAGGATAAAGAAAGGTTGGACAGAGTCTTGGAGAATGGGGACATAAGAGGTGACAGAAGCGAGGGAGGATGACAGACGAGGAGGACAGAGAAAGAGCGAGTGTGCATGAGGGTAGAATGTCAAAGAGACAGAGCGAGGGCAGGAAGGGTGGCATAGAGGGAGTGCATGACAGGCTCGATAAAAAGAACAAGAGGAATGATGCAGTTAAAGAGCGGCTGCAGAAACAGACGTACAGTAACACACAAGAGTAAGATGGTAAGAAAGCAAGCAGAAGGGAGAGTAAGTCATGTAGTGAGATGAAAGGCAAAAGGAAACGGGGAAAAAAGAAGAAAAGGAAAGTGCAGTGAAGTGCTTACTATGGATATTAAATGCTCATGGGAAGCACTGGTGAGTCACCTCTAGCTTCCCACCCTGATTTTCAAGTATAGCCACTTAATCACATGGTTAACTTGGTTATAACAGGGCTTTTATATGTACCTTCCTTGACTAATGCCGAAGCTTTCTGCTGTATGTATCCCCACAAACCTACTGTCTGACCACAGAAGGTGCTCATAATGAGGGCGTAGGGATACATTAACACAGAGGTGGTAAAAATACTAACCTAAAACACCCAGCTGTCAAAAAAAACATTATAAAAAACAGACCTAAACCCCCCCAAGACTATTTATTGTAAAATTTTGTGATTCATGGTAGACGGTGTTAAATCGGTCTTCCATTAGTTATATAATCTGGTAAAAGGGATTGGACTGACAGTTGTATGTTTCTAATACGTGGCTCAAAATAGGTGGTGAAAAGAAATCCCCCCCAAAAAAGCCAGCTGGTCCACAAACAGCCCATTTCACACACTGACTCTAAGACTGGGTGGAAATCGCAGTGGACCTCAGCTTCTTAACTTCGGTGTTTTAAAAATAACTCACTGAAATGATAACCAAACATCTATCCAAGAAGATTTTTGCCTTTTTGAGCAATAGCTACATACACTATTAATAATCTTGCATGAAAAATATAAACGTATCCCTTTTGTGTGCCTGAAGATATAACGCAGTACCCGATTGCACATTTTAAATCTTTTATCTGGGCGCTAGTTTCACTGCAGTCTGATTTCTTTTAGATAAAGATCTTTGACCAAAAGTAAAATGCTGTAAAGCTGTAAAAGCACATTTCTACCTTCAGTCTTCCTCAACTATTTTATTCCTAACCAGAGAGAAATGGCTTGTGACAGATGAGCTGTGGTCAGTAATTACTGTCTATGTTGAGCCAAGCTGGGGAGTGGGCTGGTTTTAGGCCACGCTTGGATTGCTAATGCACAGATTGCTTGTCGGAGGCAGCAAAATAATGGTTGTATGTCTGTTGCAACCCCTCGAAATGTATGTGGAGAGGAGGGGAGGGGACGGCGGCCTGGTGCTGTGCTCTAGCCAGGTTTAGCCCTTCCTCTGCCTGTGGACCTGAAGCAGGAGGGAGGCAGCGGGAGAGTGAAAGGAGTGGATGGTGGTAAAGGATGATCTAAGTGTATATGAGGGGATATGAAAAGCACTGCAGCTGGAGAGAGCAGTATCTTTCTCCCACCACCGTCATCATTACGCCTCTCTCATCCTCCTTCTACTCCTGTTATCTCACAGAGAGGAGGCATGCCATATGGTTGCAGGAAGCTTCTCTTCGAAATGTTTTCTCTTGCAGGGTGGGAGGCATGGCCCAGAATTCACCTCTGTCAATGCGCTGCTTTATGACGTGCAGAGCGCAAACCGTTAGCATGCAGAGTCTGTATTAGTTTGTGCGCACAAATCCTTCATGCGCATGCAGAATTTGAAGTATCCGTATCAACAAACAAGAACTCCCCACATTTCCATTTTCTTCTCCAAAGAAAAAAGAATAAGAAAGGATAAAGTCGAAGAAGACAGGAGCACAATGGGGGCGGGGTGGGATGCTGACAAAGTCGATTATGAAGTGTTCCCAAGTTATCTCCTTGGTGCACAGCTCTCATTGGTAATTAAGAACGTTTTGCTTTTTTACTCCACAGAAGTTGGGCTGGTTCGGGTTGAACGCTATGAATTAATTTTGTTTGACAATGGCGATGAGGGGCCAAATGCAGCATGAAGATAGACAGAAAGTCTTGGGAGGCAGAGTGGAGCCCTGAGGTCCTCGAAGGAAGCTCAGGGCAGCGAGACTGTGACGGTGCAGTGAAGTACTCTGGAGACAGTAGATTGGATGTAATCAGATGTGGCTCTGTATCTGATCCTACATCTGTATGTGGATCCTAAACAAGAGACACTGTCGAGGGAGAGACAAAGAGAGATAGCACGGTGGTTAGCTGGGCACAGTTTTCTTTCTTTCTCTTCTCTCCAGCTGTGACTGTGCTGTTTTTAGGCCATTTCATGGTAGGGGACCATGAAATAACAGTAAAGAGTCCCTTATTTCAGACTAAAGAGACATGTTCTTGCTGCCACTTCTCTTCTCATGAGCAAGCACGTTAAAATTCATTCGGTTTCCCCCTACTTCTCTCAGATACGGCTGTAATAGTGCAGCGAGATCAAATGAGAAAACAAGATAGTAACTCTGCGGGATGCAAAGCTTATGATGGAGTTACTGAAAGACAGCCTCATATGGATTTACTCTCAATTGACTGCTGCCAGATGTGAGAAAATCTCTGAAATGAAGCCGGGATCATGAATAGCAGCCCTGGACCAATGCCTGGCTTGGAGATTTGATTTGGGCTTTGGCACCACACCAAGCCGAGGCCACTTGATTGCTTTCACTTCGGGAATTGAGGCGCTCGCACCAAACCATTAAACACTGAACATTAAACCTAGTTCTTTAGCGTTTTAGACCACAGAGACCTAGTATCCTAGCATTCCTCCCTTCTTCTACTCCCTGCACTCATGTAGCTCAACTCCAGGCTTGATTGTCAGGCTGCCGGGAAGCTCTGGAGGGATAGACTCGTTGCCAGAAGAAGATGTTCCAATTCCTCTGGGAGCTTTTTTCGCTTCGCTTCCTTCCTTTTCGCATCTGTTAAAGTGAACACCTACGGGAAATTGATTCTTGCCGGTTATTTGTACTGTTTATTTTCTAGTGGAGCTCCCTGATGAGATGTGGAAGCTGCGACACATATTTATTGTTTCTAGCAAAAAAAAAAAAAAGGCCAGACTGCGATAAGGGAACGCTTGCCGAGTATTCTTGGTGAAGGTTGGCATTGGTGGTCTGAGGAAAAAGGAGGAGTTTATGAAGGGAGAGTGAGAGTTAGGAAAGGCAGACAGAGAGGACAAAACTTGGGATGACAGACTCATCACAAGAAGAAGAATAAGGAGACACATCTGAGGAAGTTTTGTCTCGCCTAGTGCCATTGCAAACTTCTGGGACTTGGGATTTTTCCCCTCCATTGGGTCTCTGTAATGGCTGCCGTTTTGGATTTAGTCAGCAGGCACCGAGTTGGCCAGAGATGCTAACTCTGATCTGCCTCACACACAGTTGGGGAGATGGGATAAAGGCTTCGGAATGAGATGTAGTGAGACAGTGCAGCGCCACAGCACAGCTCTCCTTTAGGACACTTCTGGCTCCAGTGACTTCCATTATATCCTGGTGTGACTAAAATACTGATTTGTGATAGCGAACGTGGGCGATTAGCGCTCTTATTTTTGCTTCTGTCCACATATGAAGGTAATAGCGCGTTGAGATTTGTACTTATAAGATCTAAAAGACATGGAGGTATTCCATGCTTGGTGAGTTTTACAGAATTGATGAAACACTAAAGGCACTCGAAGAGGAGACCCACGGGGCTGATTGTTTTCCGCGCCCTGGTCAAGAACCCTGAAACATGTAAAGAGCCTCCGAGGCGCTGATGTAAGAAAAATCACTGGAGACCAGAGACCATAAACCCCATATTGGCAACACAGCCTGGACCATTACAGGTCGTCCATTTCAGAATGAATGATCCCGGCTGTTTGCCACACACGCACAAACACACACACACACAAACCCGCGTGTAATTCTTGTTCAAGTATACCACTCACCCTGCATAGCAAATCACACACAGAAGGATACATTAAAACACATCAATCTCTTTAGGAGTGAAAACAATAAATGTTAAAGGGACCTTCATTTATTTTTGCTTAGACACATTTTGTTGAAATGACCCAGAGCAGCTGTGTCACTGCTGAATTTGGCGTTCGGTCGTTTGCTTTGTTTTAACCCTCTGAGTTTTGCTTTACATCAAGATAAGGGACAACGGGAAGATATTGTCACCTGGAGATTTGTGTCTTTTAGCAGGAGTTAGAACATAGTTAGCTTCGTATTTAGTTCTTGTCCTGAACGACTGCCGTAACCTGTCCAAGTTCTTCCACGATATCAGCATCCAGGGCGAATTATGTGCAAAGATTAAGCATCGTTTATAACAAGGTTATAACTGAGGGCTCTCTGAATTTTGTCACCAGCAAGGGCGAAGCTGGGAAATTCGGTCAAACCGTTTCAATTTACGAACGCGGACGTAACGATCAACGAGAGAAGCCCCCAGCGGTTAGTGTGGGTGGAGTTTGATTTGCTGTTAGGTGGTTAGATTCTGCTTAGAGGTTTCTTAGCTTAAATCTCTCCGTGTCCTTATCAAAGCAACAAACAGCTTTAACCCTTTGAGCTTAGCAATGTCCTCTAATCCCCATCCATTATCTAATCTAGTTACAAACAGCATAATCCGGAGCCACTTTGCCTCTTCAGTCCGTAACGTGTGCAAGAAGTTCCTTTAACGAATTCCATAATATTAACAAATAAAAGACCTTGCAGATTCCCCCCCCCCTAAAATTCACCCAAAAATGATCAAAGCATGCACTTGAGATTTAATGGGTGTTTATTTGTTTATTTCTCCTGCCTACTTTCTGCAAAAGCTCTCATCGAAATGATTGGATACAGGCTCATATCAAACTATAGAAGAAAGAGAATAATAGATCCAGTTTAATGCTCAGTCTCTTTAGAGTTTCATAGCATGCACAAATCATTTCATAAGTGGGTAAGTCATTTTTTATTGATCCACTTTTTCATTCAACTTTCATCTCCCAAGCCTTTTTAATTCTGATTTGTGTCCTAACTAACCTCAGCGAAAGTGCATTCGGAGGAGAGCAGCGAAGTCAGTTTACTCGAGCTAGAAATGAATGCAAGGATTGTTTTGTTTCCATGAAATAAATATATGCAAGCACTTCATTTATATTGTTTGTCTGTCACATGAATACTTCATTTTGCCCTCGCAGACAAATTTTTTCTTCTGAATTCATGCGTGCATGTTTTATCGTTCGCAGTTCCATTTAAGGAACCCCTAAAGGTATCTGGCCTCAAAAGCTTAATTCGTGATAATTGCAATACATCTCTTATGCAAATAGTGAAGCTATTGCAGATGTTACTGTAAAGTCTTAGATTCTTATCCTTGTACTGTTTTTTTGTAGTTTGCTATGGTTCTGTGTGTGCACTAGTTACCAATAAAAAAAAAAAAGTCTCTGGAGAAGAAACTCGATTTATTCTTCTTTCTTTCTTTTCTGAATAAGAATCAACCACCTTCAGCAGCACAAACACGCGGCACAAGACAGAGAGGTTGGGACATTCAGCACTCAAAGGGTTAAAGAATTGTCACTTTCATGGCATCACATTGAAAACTCGAGGCTTAAGTTCTGCATGACGTTGGGCGAGAACTGGAGCCCACACGCTGAACAAGCACTTCAACAGTCCCTTTAACTTTTAGTGACTTTCATTGGGATTCTCTTCCTTGAAGATCCACTGATAGTCATTCTTTTTCTCTTTGCTCTGTTTTCGTGAATGATTAGAGTCAGTACAAGTTCACATTCAGCCAACAAAAGACACATGAAAGAAGCAAACGGATTCACTAGGTTGTTTACATGTGGTCAGGTTATTACGGGGTTATGTTGGGTTATTTGGGAGTTATTTCTCTGAAGAGATGCAGCCCCAGTTTAAGGTGTTTTGGTTAAGGTCCTTTTGATATCTGGAAATCAATACTTGAAAGGAATGAAAACTTATAGAAGGTAATTGTTTTTTTGGAATCACAATTTTTTTTCCCACAGTGAACAGCTTTATCTGACAACTAGATATAAAACTGAGAGAAAATAAAATATCTTCTGACAATACCTCATTTGCAGCGTGGCTTCCCATCACTGGAGATAAAGAAAAACTTCAAAAGGATTAACTGATTATATATCAGTCAGTCATTTTCAGGCTTTTAGAGTCTGCACTGGGTTATAATGGACCCACAGTCGTGTGAAAAAGCCAGATCGTATTCACCCTTGATGCTTGGCACTGCACCTCTTCCAGAGTAGTGGTTAACGGTAGGTTAGGCAGATCATTAGTGGAGTTAAAGGGATTTTATTACCTTTGTCGAGTAGCCACTCGTCAACTACCCGACCAAGTCGGTATGGGATTCTTTGTCTAGCAATAGCCAGGCGCTCATTATCAAAGTTCCCTTTAAGAAATTTGGAGAAGACAAATTAAGAAAAGGTTACACAAATCTGGAAGTTGAAAGGTTAGAGGTTAGAAGGGCAACATGGCAAATGTTTAGCAAGTTACGTACTTTAAATCAGCTTTAGTTAGGACAGGAAGAACTTGTGGATGTGTTTTCGGGCTGGTTTGTTTGGTTAGACAAGTTAACAGCATTCTAGTTACCTTGAAGTTTAAATGATTTTTTTTTAATGCACTAACAAGTTAAACAGATTTATGAATTATTTAGATATAGTATGATTACATTTGTGTAAGTGCTAACTTATAATAGCTGTCACAGAATCAGCAGTAGGTAAACAACAGTTATTACAGTATGACATGATAAGGCAGAAAAAAAGACTTCTCGGTGTCAGCATTGTTATTTCACACGAGCATGACATAATCACAGAGAACTAAAACACATTTCATGGTTGTTCCGAGGAAGACATATTTAAGTTCCTGCCGCACACAAAGCATTGCTGGTTAGCAAACCTCCACCTCGCGGCCCAACAGGATGGCATTCTGCCTGCGGAGCATCGCTTCACTTTACATCCAGTTCCTCCGACTAAAGAGAAAAAAGATTTAGTTAAACTGCAGGCACTGAGTTTTTCTCAGGGTTCCCCCCCCCCCCTTCCTTCTTATGCATTAATGGAGCACTTCTCAGTGGCACTTGGCAATTAGCATCACTTCATCAACGTGTCAAAGAAGTTTCATTGCTGCTGTGCAAACTTATTATCCCTCACTTCACTTCAATCAACCTCAGGGTCATACGCTGTACCTCTTATAACGCTGTCAACAGAGACAGAGCTGGAATTAGGGAAGACGAGGGCTGATGTGACCAGACTTGGGGTTTTTATAAAGTCTAGTGCGGTGGTAAAGTCAGAGGATTAATTAGGAGTTTTGTCTACGTCAAACAGCAGCCTTTGCCGAAAACCTGAGAACTGGGCTTGCTAAAATGAGGTCAGGGAATCCCCTGGTGTCCTTACAGAGGGATAAAGTTCTGGAAGCCGTACCAAAAATTGATGTTGAAATTGATGTAGTATATACATCAATATATAAAATATATGACATGTAGGAATGTGCCCAAAATGCATTACTTGCTTGCAGTCTGAGAAGAAAAGAGTGGACATAGATTGAATTGGAGTTTATTGCAGGTTACTGACAGTAGATGCTGATGAAATTATCTGCAGAGAGATGAGTCAGGGATTCAGGGACGGTTTGGGAACAGTGTCTAAGCGGTAAACACTCTAAGCTTGGATATACATCCTGCATCCTCACAAGTATACTCTGATTTTGCCCCAACTTCCCCCCCCCTTTAGCACCACCCTCTGTGGTGCCGCAGTGATCTAAAATAGACCACCTCTCAGTTCTGCAGTACCTACATCTACTCCCCAGGGGTCTCTCTACCCACGCCTGCCTCTGTAGAAATGGCTCACATAAGCAAGAGGAGGTGCGTTTGCACGTGCGCATACTGTATATGAAGGGAAACAGTTGTTTGTGTGTGAGGCAGAGGGCCAAAAGATAATGAAATCTGAACAGAGAAAGAGCAGGGAGAAGGAGGAAGCCTGGGATAAATGATAGCTGGCACACAGACGGCGAAGAACGGAGACGACATATGAGTTTCCTATGCCTCTCAGAGCCAGTGTACTTCTAGCTGTGTTCATTAAAATAAAGGCCTAAAGAAAAAGACAAATAGGAATTTTGATCTTTGAGTGAGTCTTTTTAGCGACTTGAGACCTTCAAGTCTCAACCTGCTGTTTTTAAGCAGGTTAACATTTGGACCATCTGTGTTTTCTTTCTGAAACTGAAATTAGTCTAAATTGAAAGGAAATGCTCATGCAGCAATTACACGCATGTGTTCACATTGCACTTAAGATTATCCAGGCACAACTCTGACTTCTGGAAAACCAGTACGGCAATTAGAGTGCACATGCAACCCTGGTTTTAGAAATGACACGGCCACTCTGCTGCAATCACCGAATTAGAGAGGGAGAGACAGATGCCGCTGGCAGCAGAGAGGGATGAGGGGAAGATGGGAAAAATGAGAGGGGTGTGGTGGTGACGGCGGGGGTTGTGGAAAAAACGGCGATCAAAATAATAACAGAGCGAAAGGAAAATAGTGGGAGGCAGTAGTCCTTAGCGAGATGAATCAATTGTGTGCTTGCGTGTTCTCCTCCTACTGCTGCATCTGCCATCTCGTCCACAAATCCTGACTAAATCTCCTCCCTCCTCTAACTTTCACTTCTGAATCAGTCACTTCCAGCAACACAATCCAATACAAGATCCCTTGTACCAGCCAAATAATCTGTGGATAATGATCATCTACTGGTACTTCTCCCTCTAGTGGCAGGTGTTTGACACTACACAGCAAACGACTTCAAAAATGGGTTCACCCTCCTCATCCTCGGTGTCCTCTCCATGAAAATGTTCGTTTCCTTTCTTGTTTCCCATCATCCTCCCTCTAATCCCTTTCCCTTGTCTTACTCACTTATCCATTTCCTCGTGCTTGCTCCTTTTCATCTAACTGCTCCTCTTCTCTGCTTGTCCTTCCATTATTCTCGAACAATCCTTCAGCCACACTTGGCGCTGTCCTTTTTCTCACCTCTCCTTGCCAAAACCCATTTTGATTCCCCTTTTTTGCTAATAACTTCCATGCCCTGTTCTCGCCTTGCACCTATACCCCTCCTTCTCATCTCCCGTTTCCCTCCTTCTCTATAAATTCTTCTTCAGCTATTGTTTTTCTGTTCTTTCTCCGTCTATTCGCTATGCACCCCTTTCATTTCTTGTCCATCCAAACTCACCATTACTCCCCCCCCCCCCCCCCCTCCCCCCCCACCCCCCTCCCTCCCCCCCCCCCCTCCCCC
>VUQR01014447.1:3528-16719 GCA_015108515.1 Hemichromis elongatus | reverse complement strand
TTGACGTTGTCACAGAGCGGCTCTCCTCCGTGATAGATTCCTGTCCTCACATAGATCTACACACACACACACACACACACCTGCAACTCCATAGGCCTTTTTTCTGTTATTCTCTTTATGAGTTCAAGTGACAAAGTCTCTTTCATTTTCTTGCTGGGGATCCAGGAGAAACTCATTGCATTGGGATCCAAGCCATTCTGATCAAAAAGCAAACAAATGTAATTAATCGTACAAATTAAACATTAAATATTCCTGCATTATATCTTATGTTGTTCAATACTCACAATGTAGTTGCTGTAATGGTCCACAGATGAGAAGTGCCTTAAAGCCTCACTAAGTAAACACTTCTCCTCACAGATGTGACACAGATAAAATGAAGTCCGTGACTGTGGACTGAAACACAGAGTCACCGCAGACAAGCCTGAAAGAAAGTCCATTTAAAACAGGACGATTACTTCAAACATCAAACAAGCTCTTTTGTTTTAAACAGGCTGATCTAATACAATTCCACATTCATCTACATTTGGACTCTGTTACGTCCTATTATTATTTCATTATTTCATGCAGTTACCACATCGGCGCAAGCTGGGATCTTAAGGCTGGAGCTGAAGCATAACAAACAATTTCTCCCCTGATAACAAACTGTGTTTAAACTCTTCGTTTCCAACGCCTTCGTACGCTCATCTCCAAGGCCGAGTTGGACGGCGGGTGTGGGCCCAGCGCTGACGGCTGCAGGGCAGGATGGCTGCGTCTACCTTGGCTTACTCCTCCCACCCCCCCCTTACCCACCGCTGCTTCTTCTCACGTGTTACATGGTGTTCATATGTTTATACTGTGTATTAACAGTTATGTGCTTTTTGTGCTGAGGTATTTTTTTCTGTTCTCAAATTGTTCTCCCATTAGGAGCTCAGTCTGGGTGGAGTTTTTTTCTCCTCCTCTCACCTCAAAGCATTGAAGACGAGATAGGAAGCTTATAAGCAAACATTGAGCTAAAGCTATGTTTTCGGTAAACTGCCATTGTAAACTTTGATTCATTATTCAAAACTTTTCTTTACCTCCAAACCCGTAAGCAGGGCACGTGCACTTTGAGAACATGTACTCACCCACAATGGGATATTTGAAGCAATTCTTTTTTTCTGGATCCACAAAAATGATATGGGGCACACCTTTGGCTTTAAAAAGCAAAAACACATGTCAAAGTGAAAGAAGAACAGAATACCCTTTTTAAGCTTCCAATAAATAGGGGAGCCTTCTACACCCAGCCTTTTAAACCTCATTTAAAGAAAAATGTCAATTTAGACAAGCTCCTCCCCAGGACCATCCTAAGGCTTTAGTTGCTAATTCCAGTGCAAAAACTCTATACATTGCACAACAACAAATACAAAATAGAAACACTGAACACCAAGTAGAAGAAAAAAAAACAAAAAACAAGCTTACCAGCATTCTTAAACGAATCTGAAAAGGAGGGAAACAATTAAATGAAAAACAAAGGGAAGATTAAAATATATAATACATCAGAGTTAACATAAACACCAGAATTACTGTCAAGTAAAAACTGAGGGTTACCATTTGGGAAAAGGGTTTTCAGTTTCTGTAGGTAAAGAACACAGGAAACATGCAGCGATGGTTTATTAACACTTGGGTAAATGTAGAGACGGTTTTATTACATTGTAGCACAGTTAACTAATCTTCTCACTCAAATGAATTTTCCTTCTCCTGATACCACATCAGAAAGATAAATTAATGGGTGCATTTAGCCGGTTAGCTGGTTAGCACCTTTCTGTACTAGTCTGCTGTGTTTCATGCTTACATGCAACTTTGGGTGAACAAACTGGACAGCAGCCGGAGACAATAGCCAATGCAAGGTTATCTTATAGATAAAGCTGTTTTGTTTTTTTTCCATTACTCAAGAAAGAATGTCATGCCAAAAAAATTAATGAATAAAAAAAAAAATGTATATTAAGTCTAGTGCCCACCTGGTGATGCATGTCTGAAAATATGTGCTTCTTGTAATCGCACAGCCATATAAATTTGCAGTGGCATAGCTGTGGGAAAAAAAGAGGATCCATTAGTCACAAAGGTATTTGCTTACTGGCAATTTAATGCTTTACACTGTTGCCAGACAGAAAACCAATCATTTTCCACAGGTCAAGTACAGTACAACAGGATATATGAAGCAGAGAAGTTAATCAAGTATTCTCTTGCAAGCCAGAACTTTCACTACATGTAGGGGTCAAGGGATTAAACACAGGCACGGGAAAAAGAAAGCTGCATTTTAGTATATAATAAAAAATATCTTCTACACAGGTTCTTTAGGATTTAACAAACATAAGGCCCATGGCCAAAGCCATATCAGCACACGTTCAAATTTCTCATGGTTCTCTCTTTCCCCCCAAATCTGCAATCTAGGTTCAGTATAATGATTTAAAGCAATATTGCCACTTAAAATTGTAGCCATGCCACTGTGGAGTAATGTCTGCTACCCTTTTACCCTGAATAATGCAGGCAATTTAAAAGGAAAAAAAAGACCCATGGAAACTGCTGTGTAGACTCTCTAAATGACAAAATGATCAGTCTAATGCTTGTAATTTAATCGTCAAAAACCGAGCCGTGATGATCACACATCTGTGATGTCCCACAGGTTTGGGTCACAATCTTAGAAGACATGTAAGACTTTGATCTTGTGGTAGAAGCAATGAGCATTGCCAATTATGTTAACACTACAGGGACTAATTGGGACTTACCATAGTAGTCATTGTATTCTACCCTCGCTATCAAACAAGAAAGTATATCACCTGCTATTAACATATTCATTGGTTTCCTGGTTTGTTGAATACTCTGACAGGAGCTATTGTTTACAAAGACATCAAATAATACTTGTAGTAGCTTCTGTGTGCTTTTTATATTAACGGTCAAATAAAATGAATCCCAAAGTATCGTTATACACCTCTATTAAGATGTGCCATGATACATTCTCAATCAGCAATTTATTCTCTTTTTACAGGGGTATTGTTGAGATGACACCAGACTCTCCAATCCTTTTGTCTTGGTAGAGATCAAGCAGAGATATTTCTAAGTTTTGCACAATCCTTTTATTTCCCATTTTCCTTACAGATGCATCTGGAGATCAACACACTGCATCCTATGCAGTCCTATTCTCAAAGCTGATCTGAAGTATTCTTGCACAGCAGTTACATTTATATTCTTTTGTCTCCTCTCATCCGGTAGTCCACACTACCAACAATGGAAAAGCACTGGTAAAATGACCAGGGCTGTGTACTACACATATTATTGTGTTTTAGCTAATTACTCTAATTGTGTTTCAGGGTTGAAGGGTCTTCTTGCGACCAGCTGTCGATCCTAATCCTTTGTTTCTGACCTGGAAAAACACAACTCTAGACAGAATACTTCACTTCCGATGTTCCCCTTTATCTACATGGTGAGATGTGGACAGCGTGCTGCCACCAGCAGATCTGAAAGGTGCTCCTTCAGTCTGTTTTATTTACATTTATACTCTAAGCACACAATACATTTAGAACACCTTTGACTTGACCGCCACATGTGACGTTAATTAATGAATCTTTACACACTATCCCATGACCATTGGTAGCTGTCTTTACTCTTACCTACATATATCATGCTTCCACATTCCTACTGCTATTCTCAGAAATGAAAAATGTCAGATTGCCCCGTATCTTTCCTCTTCCTTTTTTCCGACTTAAGGCCAGGGCAGAGAGCACTCACACTGCAGATAAATACAGACATATTCCGATTTTAACTGTGTCTTATAGTCCAAAAAATACATAACATGGATCTCTACTGACTGGAAAACAACAATCTGCAAGCATTTAGCTGTAGACAACCTCTTAGAAGAGAGAGCATAACTTTACAGTACAAAATCTAATATAGAACAATGGTTGTCTTGGTTTAGACTTGGCTATCCCTTGTTGGTACACAGGTTGGTGCCAGCCTCTCAACACTCCTTTCCTTCAATCAGGCAAGGCCGCATATGGAGGTGGTAACTTGCCTTTCCCATTTCTGTATAACAACCTTCACCCTAGTCTGCAAAAACTTCTAAATATATGTAGGCGTAGCGCAGCCAAATATATGCATCAAAGCTTAGTGCACATGATATGGGCAAAATAATAAAATGCATAACACTCACAGGTGGTACTCGATTGTAATAAAAAACCAGTCAATCTGAACTAAGTCATAGCAAGTCGATTCAAATAGGTAAAGGGACTGTAATTTATAATCCATGGGGCCAGAAGACAAGCTACAGAAGAGCATCATGCAATAATGGAGTGTCTAAGCTAACACATTTACCAAATATGTGAAATATCCTTGGTTCAAGACTAATAGGAGACACACATTTCTGGGAAGGTTATATCAGGAAAGCTATCTGATGTAATCATTTTTGCTGAATCAGATTTTCAGATCCATCTGACCCTTTGGAAATAATAGAGTAGCCAAAATAAGTTTTAGTGGTACAAAAAGATGGGAATTTTTAAAGATGGGAAAGGATCGCCTAATTCAGTCTTAACAAAGGGGCCGTTTTTAGACCAGTCCAATAATAAATACAACAACCCACTCCTATACATTTGTTTAGGATCCACTTTGAAGAACACATCCCTGATAAAAAATGATCAAGAATTCTCCCAGCAATGTTAGAGGCCAATGTCGTGCCATCTAGAGTAAGTATCTGGTTACATACCACGTTTCTAGTATTTTCAGGGTCATGTACAAATCTTAATTTCAGAGGAAAAACTTCTGTCCTTAAGATATACCTGTAATAATAATAATACCCTCAATCCAACCCAACTCAATCTGGTTACGCTCATCTTGTAACCGGAAGGTTGCCGGTTCGATCCCCCAGCTCTCTGTCCTGGTCGTTGTGTCTTTGGGCAAAAACACTTTACCCTACTGCCTACTGGTGTTGGCCAGAGGAGCCGATGGCGTGATATGGCAGCCTCGCTTCTGTCAGTCTGCCCCAGGGCAGCTGTGGCTACAACTGTAGCTTGCTTCCACCAGTGTGTGAATGTGAGAGTGAATGAATAGTGGAATTGTAAAGCACTTTGGGTGCCTTGAAAAGCACTATATAAATGCAATCCATTATTACCTGTATTTTAATGACTTTGTGTCATCAGGATTCAGAAATATACAGTAGGATGCAAAAGTTTGAGCAACCTTTTGAGAAGTGACATGAAGTTTATTGGATTTACAGAAAGTGTGCAATAATTGTTTAAACAAAATCAGGCAGGTGCATAAATTTGAGCACCACAAAAAAAGAAATGAAATCAATATTTAGTAGATCCGCCTTTTGCAGAAATTACAGCCTCTAAATGCTTCCTGTAGATTCCAATGAGAGTCTGGATTGTGGTTGAAGGTATTTTAGACCATTCCTCTTTGGAAAACATCTCTAGTTCATTCAGGTTTGATGGCTTCCGAGCATGGACAGCTCTCTTTAACTCAGACTACAGATTTTCAATAATATTCAGGTCTGGGGACTGGGATGGCCATTCCAGAATGTTGCACTTGTTCCTCTGCTTGAATGCCTTAGTGGATTTTGAGCAGTGTTTTAGGTCGTTGTCTTGTTGAAAGATCCAGCCCTGGTGCAGCTTTAGCTTTGTCACTGAATTCTGGACATTAGTCTCCAGAATCTGCTGATACTTAGTGAAATCCATGTGTCCCTCAACTTTGACAAGATTCCCAGTCCCTGCACTGGCCACACAGCCCCACAGCATGATGGAACCACCACCATATTTTAACTGTTATCACCATTCTTCTGTCTGAGATTTTTCTTGGTCTGTCACTTCGAGCCTTAACTTGAACTGAGTGAACCATCTTTGTCTTCAGGTCATTTGAGAGTTGTTTTGAGACCCCCATGTTGCTACTCTTAAGAGAAAATTAAAAGTAAGGAAACTTACAATTGACCCCTTAAATACTCTCTCATTATTTGATTCACCTGTGTATGTAGATCAGGGGTCACTGAGCTTACCAAGCCAATTTGAGTTCCAATAATTAGTTCTAAAGGTGTTGGAATCAATAAAATGACAACAAATATCACTCTGTGTGTCTCCTATATGATATATTTAACTGACATTTAACTGACATTTTTTATTGTAACAACCAACAATTTATACAGGGAAATAATGACTATTAACAAGGTTGCCTAAACTTTTGCATCCCACTGTATAATTGGCTGTCATCTGCATATAATACAATTGAATATCATCTGCAATTAAAATGTATGCAGTGCTTTCTAATAATATGAGAATGCAATACATCCTACAACACCTTGACCCAAGCAAGGATCCTATTTGTAAACTTCAGCTCAATGCTCATTCCTATCACATCCATCATGCTTGGAATTCTCTCCACTGAAAACTCCTGAGGATTTCTACTGCCTGTCGGTCACTTGATTTCTGACAGATACCAAACAGCAAGTGAAGATGGAGAAAGTCATTTTTTGAGTTTAGACAGGTCCTCTTTAAATATGTGCCCTCAACACCTCCAAGAACCCAGCCATTAAACTCCTAATGACCCAACAATCACTGAACTTATCCATGATGGTGATAAGTCAAATATCAGCAGGAGGTTGAGCAGACAACTGAGCCTAGCACATACCCAGAGTGGGTATGTATATAACTTGTATATCACTATGACACAGTTGCACATCTCTGAGGGTTATACAATTTATGATTTTGCCCATATTTGGAGTGCTAAACTTGCATACATATATTTGGCTGTGCAAAGCCTATACATATTCAGAATTTGTTTGTGCAGATCAAAGTAGAGATTGGGTACGGAGACAAACGCGCATGTTAATGGTGTCATCAAGCTACACCTGCTTTGGTCGAAAGCATTGCAGCGGCTGCAAACAATATAAAACTGTGGTTCCTCCACTTCTGTACCATTGATTCATTAATTCTCTGCAGGTGCTCAATTCCTAGGTTGTTGCAGTATATTAATGACTAACTTTGTATTGTGGATGGATTATCTCACTTGTTCTCCTGACTAAAGTTTGGTCCATTTACAGCACCCTGCCATGCGATTGCATTTTTCCCTAACTATGAGGAACCCTCACGTTAACTTTTATCGAGTAGAAAAAAGTTAGGGTTAATCCTCCAGCTTCACTGTGTTATGCGTTATGTTATGCCAACATAGCTGTGTTGCTAGCGATCACGTAGCACACTATTATATACCAGCTAGCCCAACTTCAGTAACTCTTCAAACGTTACTGATGTTTATTTTTCTTTCTTCATTTATGTTGGAAGTGGTAGCAGAGCTATACATTTTAATGTTTTCAGAAATCTCACTCAGAACATGGTATGTCATATTTAGGTGAAAACTAGCAAGCTAACTTCCTGCTAACTTCTAACTCTGTTAGAATTTATTGAATTTGTTTTCATGGATTCCTGGATGTTAAACCTGGTAAAGCAGCAACGCTGACCATTTATTAAAGATGAAAGAATTCAGGCAGTTTTTGTCTCTCCGTGATGCCGCAGTGTTCGTTTGACTTTGGGACCAGAAGCGGACGGAGGTTTGACCCATATTACTCCGCGAGGCTCTTAACTACAGTAGCCGTAATGCTCCAACAATTCATCAAATGGTGCGGCTTCATAGCTTCGTTACCGCACATGCTGCAAATTATACCGCAATATGGATTTAAGGCCATATCGCCCAGCCCTAGTCAATTTCATTTATACCCACTGTTAAGGCACAGGAGGTTGCCGTGGTATTCTCCTGAATGGTAGATTTTGCCACTCAGACAGCATCAGTGTTGATATAGGAGCTGTCCGTACTATATTGTGGCATCCCTACGACATAAGTTTACTCACTACTATAGTTGCACCTTGGCTTATGGACTTTAATTGGAGACCTTATGTACACCTCTTACTAACAGCCTCCACCTCATCCTCCTAACCTCAGCCTGGTGGCCCCTCTCTCAAATTCCTTTTTCCTAATCCAATCTACAAAGTTAAGTTGTCATGTGTCTTTAAAATCAACCATCATCCAGGTCAATTTCTGGTTCTTTTGCCTACTCTGGGTGAAGAATCTTATAAAGTTAACAAGAGAAAAACGATCTTCCTGTTCCAGCTGAAGTTTCTGCCGGTTCCGATTCATCACTTTCCTAAAATTGGTCCTGTGCCAGACTAAAGTCTTTCTGCTCCTGATTTTGACGGGCATGGTAGTAGTGTAATCATAACTCTGTTCTCAAGGTTGTTCCTGATTCTACAAATATCTCCCTTATCCAGAGTTGACTTTCATCTTATCTGTTCTTTCAGAAATGCCTTTTCCACCTTCGGACTTTCTTCGGGGTGATCTTCAGTGGCTGAGTCTGCCTGATCTGCCCTAGAGATCCCAGCTGAAAATTTTCTATTCCCTAACCTTGAGCGTTTCATCTAATGCTTTGAGTTCCCGTGTTGTCAACCTTTTTTAAGACGTTCATCCAGATCCTTGATAGCTAACCAGTAGGCTAACCATCTGGTTATCCAGCACTCCTGTCCTGATGCCACCTGGCCATCTTTGTGAGATCTTCAACTCATATCTACTCTATTGCCCATATCATCTGTCCCTCCTGCATTATGCGTTTCGTTGTAATATGCTATAGTTCTTGTAGCCGTTAGCAGTAGCTCTGTAATTGGCTGGTCTCTTGATAAATCTGTATAGATCTTACTATAGAGTAAGTAAGAAGTGTGCTAAAGACAAAGTAAAACTACATCAAACTCCAGTCTTAACCACATTGTTTAGACTTTCCATAGACTAAACCATGTGCTTCTCTTCTCCCTGTATCTTCCCATCCCCCAATCCCTCCCCCAGCATTCCTGTAATTCGATCCATAATAAGTGCTAAAACTGAGACTTCTTTTGTTTAGTCTTCCAAAGGGTTTTCTAAAAAGACTGAATGAAACAATTGCCAGTATCTTTAAAAAGAAAAAAGATTACTACTTAGAAGGTGGAGAGCAATTGCTGTGAGGATCAGAGGGTGAAGGCTTGAGGGTAGTGTTGTCCTCAGTCATGTCAATGTAGCTTTGCTGAGAGTGAAGGACACTGTGTGAACAGAAAGTATCAAATTTCTCATGGTGCTGCTCTTCACTTGGTCTTCTGCTTCTGCAACCCATCTGCTCATGGTTTAACATGTTGTATATTAAGAGATGTTCTTCTGAAAACCTGGGTTTTACCAACTGGCTATTTGAGCCACTGGAACATTCTGGACAGTCTCCTCCAGCCTCCTCCATTGTAATGCTGGTATGAACTTCAGCAAGTCATCTTGACCGTGCCTGCATGCTGCACAGCCCTGAGTTATTGCCATGAGACTGGTTAATTGGATAGTTGCACTAACAAGGGGTTGACCAAGTGTACCTTTTTAAGAAACCAGTAACTTAAGAGTTACAGTTACATCGTTTGTTACACTTGGTTTACAATGCCAAAATAACACTGCAACACTGAGTTATGAAAGATGGCAAGTAATGCTCTATGAAATTTAACAATTCTCATCATCACAACAATTTTCTAATCTGATGACAGATGATTGTTCCGGCAATGTGTCCAGTTATAAAATTTACTGAAACATGACCACGTTGATATCTTCAAACTCATAGCCACAAGTTGTTAGAACGTGCAGTGGTGGTCATTATGTTCACCTCACTGAGCTTGCGTCTTTCAGTGCCGATGTCACAGTGTTTAAGAATGCTGCTGGCAAATAATTTCCAGCTTGCAATAACAAAACCATTTTACAAACATTCAAATATGGCATTGTTGATTCTTTACAACCATAGAAATAGGTATCTACACCAATCAATTCGCCATGACTTGACTGGTTTCCGATTACAATTTAGTGTAATAATGTAATTAACACGCGATACTAACACTACGACAAAGGTGAAAGTCGAGGCAAGAACATACTGCTGCTCGGTCTGGGGCTTTACGTCAGAATGGCAACACAGTGTTGATGTTTGTAACATTTTACTCATTTCAGAAATTGTAGTTTTGATTTTCATGAACTGGACGCTTTTGTAACTCTTCAAGTGACACTACTGACCAGCCAATCAGTGGCATGCAGTCTGCCAACATTGTATTTTAGAACCTGCTCGGATCACTTGGAAAACAGCTGAGCAGGTAGTAAAATAAAGCACCCGTATCAATGGAAATTCCTGAAAACTGTGGCAAACTGTGCTAACTGGATCCAAGTAAGTACTATTGTAAAAGGTCCACATTATATTGGGTGACGTAAAGGTGTAAAAACATGGATCGTTTTGAAAACGCCCCACAAGTTCACAGGCAGTCTGTTCTTCCTGCTGCCAAAAGTCATAAAATCCTTTAATGCCACTGAAGCAGTTTGGCATTAAAGGATTTTCACAGCTGGTGCAGAGAAATGAGCAACATAACTGTCTGGAATATGAAAATCATTATGTAGCATCATTAGATGTACTAGATGTACAAAGTGGTCCTCGGAGACTTTGATTTTTTTTTAATTCTTGCAGCTGCAGCACCTCCTACTGTTTGAGAGTCCCCTAAAGATTTAATATAAACATTTAATTCAAAGGCATGTGGAAATCTGTTAGAAGGGCCACAAGTATAAAAATATGATTGGGGGAAAAAAAAGTATCTAAGAATCTGTATTTGCTATTGGTGGCTAATGACTGACAGTAAGTTCACACTATTGAGGAAAAAAAAACAACTTAGTCCAACTATTTGCATGCACAGAGCTCCAGCGCCCTTACAGATATTGGTCAGAAGGCAGTAATTTCATACCCATTTTTAACCTGCTCCGGAGCAAATTACCTTCGAACATTTAACTCTGAGTGCAAAACAGTGAAATTCTTTTTTCTAACCTCCACAGCTGCATTGGCTACTCATTTGTAGTTATTCAAGTAGATTCACTTCACTGCTGTCGCTACAAAACCACCAATAGGTTTATTGGAAACGCATGCAGTGTTGCCAGCTCCCTAGTAAGGAAAATTACTGTCCTAAAAGTCGCTAAATGACATCATCGCCTAATTTGCATAGCTGGTCTTGTTTATTAATTGTAGCCTACACTGCAGGAGAGGGAAATAACCATGTGGAAGAGACAAAGGGAGTTAAAAAAACAACAACAAAAAAACAACAAAAAAACCCACACACTCTAAATGCATTTAGAATATATTTAGAACTACAAATTAAATTTCTTTTAGCAATTCTTGCTTTGTTTTTTTTAATTTCACAATTTAATCCTTGTCCTTAATACGGGCTTGGAAACAGCTAAAGTGACCCCAAATAGGCACTTTGGCGGAGTTAACGTTTAGTGCTTGTGTGTTTTTAAGTAGTTTTACACCTTGCACATGTGCGATTCATTTGCAGTTTGGATGCATAGGGATGAACATCTGCTCTGACAGTAGCTGGTAGCGACTGTCTGCGTGATGACTATCCGCCACCTTTGAGCGCTTTGGCACAGGCGAGGTGCCCACAGAAGCACCCAGTGCTTGTTGAGTGTAAGAGCAATATGTGCTTTCACATAAAAAGTTGTCATAAGTCTCCAATAAAACCAACAAAAGTCGCCAGATTTGTCAGTAGTAGAAAAAAAGTTGCTAAGATGGTCTGAAAACTCACTAAATATAGGGACAAAGTCACGATGTTGGCAACACTGGACACATGTCCAGCAGGAACTAGTGATGTGTCAGTCGCGAACAAATGGAACTTATAACCAGCTTTTTCCAGTGAACGATGGGAGCCGGCTCCTTATTTTTTCCCCCCCTAGCTTTCTCTCCCCCCTGCTCACTCACTCACTTTTTCCTTGCTTCACTTAGCACGGAAGCCCCATATTTTCACCGAGCAGAGGGGGGAGGGACGCAAACAGCAGATAGGGAAGGGGCTTGCACTGAGCAGAGGGCAGGAGGGGAAGTAGTTTCACTGGCAGCAGCAGTAGCACACAAACAGAGCAGGAGGGAAAGGGAGAAAGAGAGCCGGGGCAACAACAAGAGACAATATTGACACATTAGAAAGGTATAGTAAAGAAAATGAGTGACACCAAGAAAAGAATCAAAATCTGCAACCATTTAAATTCAAAAGGCAGAGTGTAGAGTCTGCAAGAAAAGAATATCATAGAGTTGGCTCCAACTTCTGACAAGAAGGTCTAATTTCTGCTTTTCAATACTGAAGAAATTTAAACTATTTAAAATTATGACAATAAGCAAACTGCTTAGCCGTGTCTACAATAAAACCTCTGTTTGCTCTGCTTCCCTTCAGCATCATCAGGTAACGCTCATATGTTGAGTCATGGTTTTCTTCAATATTCGTTCTACTGCATTATTTTTTTAAGGTTAACTACTATAAAAAGCCAGGCCAGGGAAATCTCCTTCATACTTTTCTGTGTTTTATCCTCAGTTACTTTGACACAAAGGCTTCTGCTGTGATGCTTACACCTCTGATGAAGTCTCACAAGTGTCAGTACTGATAAATGCTCAGAATTATAATATTTCTGACTGTCTTTACCAGATTCAAATCAGAATCAAATCGATTCCAGAAACCAGTGACGATACTGGGCTCTACTGTCCACCCATCAGTGCCATGACAAAACGCAGTCATGAGTGTGATATTAATGAAGGCGCCAGTGTGTCTAATGCGACGGTTGCTGCTGCAGTACAGCATCATGCAGTACACCACAACTACCTAAACGAACCCAGAATGTATCACAAGGTGTATCACACCTTTCATACGCTAAAACGGATTCTGGAGTCCAAGGATGCAGTCATCTCTACCCTGGCGGTTATCAATGCACCGGTCAACCCCGTCAGCCCTTACAGATGCATCTGGAGATCAGCAGACTACATCCTTTGCAGTCCAATTCTAAAGGCTGATCTGGTTCCAGAAAAAAAAAAAAAGCAAAACTTTTTATGTTCTTGTGTCTAAACCTAACTAGCAGTGGAAATCAACAGAGTATGCTCTCTTAGGCCACGTCCACACTAATACATTTTCTTTTCCTCTGTTTTGGTCTCCTCTCCACACTGACACGGCACTTTTGGTCAGGGAAAATGCTCACGAAAACACATACATTTGAAGACTGTGCTTTCGTGTCGCAGTGGGGACAGCGAAAACTGAGGCATAGTCCACAAGTAGCTGGGTTTTTTCAAAAATGAATATCCGCCCCCGAAAAAACTTGCGTACACACCACCTCGTTTTTAAAAAAACTCCATCCACACGTAACCGCATA
>VUQR01014446.1:0-10897 GCA_015108515.1 Hemichromis elongatus | reverse complement strand
ACCTGAGGTAATGAGGTGCTGAAGTCTATGTGTCTGGAGAGTGTGCTGGTAGGGGATCCAGAAACAGAGTTTCACATGCAGGTTGGCACACAAGGTGGAGATCTGAGGCACAGGAAGAGAGACTAAGGTAAGTCTTGGGGTAAAATCACACTTCAAAAAACTACTTGAGGTACTAGAGGACTTGGGAGCCTGAGCACTGCTACCACACAAGCTGAGAGAATGACCAGGCAAGCAGCGAAAGACATGAAAAGAGCCTGTGCTCATATGCAGGAGGCGAAGCATGAGTAACTGTGAGTAGGTCCACCAGCAGGAGAAACAAGCAGGAACTACAAGGATGCGGCACCTACTGGGTTTCTTTCCACTGAGTCCAGAATCACCGTTTTTGGGACAATGGTATGAAAAAGTGGCCCCCCCTCATAGAAATCCCAGTGGTTTGAGCAACTGCATACTGTTCCCTAACACCTTTACTTTCCACATGTGGACCTAAAACAAAGGTAGCGTGACAAATTGGTCATAAACATTTCTTTTTCACTTCACTAATCAGTTTTGTCACTTAAAGCAAAATTTTGGTAAAATAGAAAGCATTGTAACTTGATTAATTTGATTTGGATTATGCATTTATCTAACAAGACAAAGCTCCCAGTTCAATCCCTGGAGGAGCTACAACTTATCAGGAAGGCTATCTGGAATAAAAAAAAAGCCAGATTTGCGGTGCTACCTGCTGGGGCTTGTGAATAAGGGAGCAGCTAGAAGTCACTTTATAACTCTATGAATTTTCAGACAGTTTTCATGTTTGAGTTTGGGGTTTATTTCTGAAACACCCACAACCCTTTCACTGTAGAGAAAATCTACCAGCAGATTCCCATGAATTTCATTGGATTTTCTAAGTAGAAGAAGTTTAAGTCTCTTGAGTCTCTGCTGCTGTTCATAAAAAGATTAATGGACCCATCCTGAAGCAGAAGCCGCAGTCAGCGCCACTGCCCCCATCGCTACCATCATCATTCTGACCGGGTAGTGAATTAAATCAGTCCACTTTTTGCTATTCACCTGCTCGGTGCATTCTAATTTAGCATTGTCCTCTCCCAAGTAGTACTGAGAGTTTGTTGACAAGCTGAGGAGGACACCAAAGGTCACTGCTGGTCTTTCTGTCTCTTTGTATGAGAAGCTCTCCCTCCTTGAACTAGATTACACCATAAATCAGCGGCTTGCACTATAAGCCATTGAGCAATCCAGCCATGAGGTAGGCTGCTGTTTATCTGGTTGTTGAGCGTGTGTATGTGTGCGTGAGGGACCACAGGCACATGAGAATTTATAAAGGACTGCGTGTCTGTAAAAACCCACTGACAAAACTTTTATAATCAATGTTCTGTGATTGTTCTCCACATGCTTGCACTCAGATTTCCCTTTTGTGAGTGAGGCTCCCCCCTGATCAGAGATACTTCAAAGCATCCGTTGGAGATTTCACCGTGTTTCCTTCAGCTGACAATTTGTGCCACCATGTGTCATCACACGGTGAAACCATACACATTTTAACAGGTGAGGCTTTGCTTTTAAGAAACTAGACCTTGTGGGTAACTTGCGGTTACTTTACTACGTCCAGCATTGTAGAAAAATACTCAGCTTTGTATGAGAAGCAAAATCCACCAGTTAGTCTCAAGTAGCGTAGCTGTGTACTGCATTTTAGCAATGAAGTTTAGTGAGTTATTCTAGTTTTAAGTGCGCAAATATATGAGAAAATATACCTAACTATCAACAAGTAGTCTATATAGGAGGAAAAACAGAGCTGATTAAATGATACAGGTATATCTTTTTCTCATTACTGCAGAGTTAGTCTGAACAGGATCTGGTTATGACAGCTAATGATTTGAGGGGAATTAGCTGACTTAGCAGATAGCTAAAGTCATTTGCTAACTGTTAGATGGCTTTAAAAAAAATTCAAGTCTTTATCAAATTTATACAGGTGAGTTTAACAAAGAACATGCGACCTGTGAAGTTTTAATTAAGGAGATAATTGGCTATAAACCCAAATGAACTGTTGTCTCAACAGATTTCTGCTGTAAAGTTGGAAATGATAGAAACTGACTCAGTTTTGTACAAAAATATTTGAAAAATCAAATTCACAGCAGCTCTCTTTATTAGCATATCATTTTTTGTGACTCTGTTGCTCTTCGTCATGCTGTAAGTTTTGTTTCTACCTGGGAAACTGAGCTGTGTGCAGTTTTTGCTTGTTAAATAGGCAAGCTAAAAGAGTGGGTGGTATTATAAATTTAAAAAAAAAGCAGAAAAAAAGAATTACGTGTCAAATATGTCCCATATTCTGCAATTATGCACCCTGGTATTACTAATGATTAGCAGTTTTAAAAGTAAGACATGAACGATTTGGTGCCTATTAAAACCTGCTCCAGTTTTGGATAAAAAATGGGGCAATTTGCACAAAAAGTTTGGAAGAACAATGGCCTTTACAAACCATTAAAAACTTAAGTGTAGTGATTCATCACAGTCTCAAGTGGTTGTGTTTCCATGCAATATAACTAGTTTTGTTAGTCGGGAAAAAAAGAACCTAAGGTCTTAGATACTTTTGGAACCAAGTGGACATGCCCTCTTACTGCATAATCTCAGCAATCTCAGGATCATGAGGTCACTCGCTGTGTTATTTTGGGAAAAGAAGGGATTGAACAATGTGTTGCCCAACCATATCAGACATCCAAGGTGGTTTGAACACCCACAGTTACTCCCTATAGGATAAAAGCTGATGGTCATAGAGAGTGGGAGACTTGATATTGCTTAAATATAACACTTGTTTCCAGACAGTCTCACATGGAACAAATTCATATTTCCACAAATAGCTCTGTATTCTTGAGGGGAAGTTCTAACCTTGCATAGTTTCTCAGATCATAGCTCAACGTAGGTGTGAATGACAAATTGTCAGTTTGACATGTTGTCAAGGTTGGGGGTTTGTGCTTTTCTATATTTTCTATCATATATACACTGTTCTAGTGGTCGATGCTCACATTAAATGACGTACGCATATGTAGAAGTAAGCCTTGTGAGCCAAAAGCTCAGACTTTGGACTGCTTTAAACACTCAGCTTCAGCAGTGTCCATGGGTGAGCAGCAACAGTGGTGGTAGAAGTAAAACTTCTGGGAGAATAAAACTTTTTAAAACTGTATCTCAAGGCCAAGTTCACATGTTGCAAGCAATCTGAGTCGGTCTTCACCAGTGAGTGCAGCCCATCTGCAATGTGTCTCTGTGTAGTAGGGGACTTGACATAGCTGGTTGCAAACTGGTTATATTCTAATTGTATTGGTGTATAAAAGCAGGGTTTCCGATCATATGTGGCATTTTGCTGTCAAATCGTAGCAACTGCTTTTATTTTGTGGAAGAGAATATGAATGTAGAGTAAAATTTCTGTGCGTTCAGACAGCAACAGATCTGTGATTTTCACCCGTTCTAACTAATTTCAGTTGTAAAGTGACAGCATACTGACTTCATGTCATTGCCGTCTCATTGGTGTCTTTGGTGCTGTCTTGGTTCACCAAAGTTGTTTAAAGACACCGACTGACTGCAAGTTGGTGCAAACCTGGTCGACATCTTCGAACAAACCTTTGAATCAACTCTTTCAAAAGCATCAAAATCATTGCACACACACATTGCAATTATTGTGGCCGTGCCACAGACTCCAGTCTTTCCCTATTGTAACTCTAGTACAATGGAGCAGTGATTTATAAATGTAGCACAGGCTTGAGTAATAATGCAGCTGGCTTTACAGCTCAAGCTTCTAAACAGAGAAAACAAATTACACTTTCAGGTCTGCTGAATGAATGATTGGGATGAAGTCACAGAGATAAACTTTGTTCTCGTTTTGCACCACACATAATTTTGAAATCAGTCTGACAAACCTGTCAAACCAGTGAATGCAGTACCTATGACACATCTCTACGGCAAAGCAGCAAACCTCATCAAATATTCACATCATGTTCAAGGTGGTCATTAAAGTAATACCTTTAATCCACTGTTGAATTACACTTTGAAATTATTGCTCCCTTCTTCTGTACAGTCGAACTGTCAATTGTAATTTTGCAACCAGGGCAAAGACATCATAGTAAATTAAAAAATCTGCTAGTTATAAGGTAATTATTATAAAATACCGCTTGATGTATTCCAATGATGGGATTTTATTGGAGCAATTACAATTTAATTTCTACAGACGAAATGGGTACCGTGCTTAACAAGTTAGATTAATAATAGTCTGACTTCCTAAATCTATGCAAAAATACCACTAATATTACTGAAGACTAAAAGGTATGTCTCTGTCACAGGTCTAGCGCACCAGGTTATATCAGAGAGTGAAGCAAAACAGTCGTATCAAAGGAGTGTGATTAATTTGTGGTACAAAAGAGGTAATATTTCATAGTTAAGAGAAACAGGATACCACCGTAGCTTAATGAGAAGATGAAAGCAGGGGGCCAGTGTTATCTCATTCACTCTGTGCCCTCCTAGGAAATGAATATTCATGAGGATATAATCACAGAATATTAAGAGATGGAACAGACATTCCTGTCATTAGATCTGAATGGCCATCGCAGTGGAACAAAGGTGGTGCTTCACCATGTGACGTGAAAGACCAGTGGCTTCAGTCACAGAGAGTCACTGTGTTTCTATGAGATGCTGAAGCGACTCTCGCAGAATGCTTCATTAGCGCCGTTTTGGAGAACTAAACTTTCTGACATATGTTCATGCATGTCTGCAAATTTGTTCTAATTTTTTTTTGCGCTGTGAGAATATTGACTGATACATATGCCAAAACATGAAGGTTTGCCTCGGCCCTTGAAAGGCTGATCAGTTTTAAATTGAGGGTTATCAAACAGGGACTCCAAATCAGATATTTAAACTACACGGAGTGTAGTGGATCCCACTTTTCTGCTTAGATTGTAACAAATTGAGAATCGTCTTGGAAGTCAACCACAGCCAGCAATTTCAGCAGATCTGCTGATCTGCTAAATGCCAGCACAGAGTTGACTGCATTAACACTTAATATTGACAAGCCTTATATTGCTGCTGAATGTGCAAGTTGCTTTCTACATCCAAAATAACTTCTCTTTTTTAACCACTGCAAAAAACGTGTGACATGTTCTGACGGAGTCAAAAGGTGTGAGCTTTTATTGTAAAAGTCAGTGTGGAAAAAAGTAAACCTAGTCCCAATTTTCTTTACGATTATAACCATATATATATATATATATATTTTTTTTTTTGTTTGTTTGTTTGTTTGTTTAATTGTGAAATGACAAAAAAAGAGCAAAGCTGCCTTAAGTTTTGAGTGGAGACTTTCTGTGACTGTAGCCTAATGAAGAGGAAACTTTAAAAAGAAGCAGAAATGTTTGAGTGTTTCAATGTTGTGAAGGAATTTAGAAAAGTATGTTTTCCAAGACTGAAGCAAACGAGGTGGAAAACAACAGGAAAGGAAACAAGCTGTTCAGCATGTAGACATAAAAGCCCAACATCCAAACCTTAGGAAAGTAACAAGAGGTGACTTATTTCCTCCACAAATGTAATACCAGGGAAAACACGCGCGGCAGGAACGTCTCCAAAACGTTCAACAACCAAGATTTAAGACGACTTCAAACTGCATTACTTTCAAGAAAAGTCATGTGTAATACATGACTTTTTTTTTTGAGTAATGGCCTTAACACTGTTTATACACAGTCTATGATGTAACTCTCCTCACATCAACACAGCGCCGTAGTTAGATTGGGATATTTTTCAGCCATGCATTAATTTATACCTCCTCGCTTGTGGAAGCTCTCATTATGAGCACCAGCACTTGAGAGAGACTCTGTACAACTTGGCATCTGTCAGCAACTCCAGTCTAGTCCCAGTTTTGCCCCATGCCACCTAATGGGAATATTGACAACTACTCTGTGCCATTAGCTGAAGTTAGCATTGTCATGGCAACATTGCACCCCAATAGGTTCAGTCAACGGTTGGCTGGATCTCCCTTTCACTCTCAGAATGTGCTGTCAGTTCCCTCCCGTTCCCTGTCTTCTCTCTATCTTCCCCCTCTCTAATTTATGTTTGTCCTATCTCTTTTTCACCCTCTGCCTTTCACAGATAAAAAACAAACCTCTGAAGAACAATTTATCGAAGTTCCTCATCCCCTCATCATCGCCGCTCATCACAGCAGAGCAATAATATCTAATCATGACCTCCAAATGTTTCATCTCAGTGCCTCTTTGTTTGCCACCTCCTGCACTGACTTTCTTTTCCCTCATCTCTCTTATTATTTTTTTTTTACATTACTTCAATGACCTTTCTGTTTTATCACACAGCAGGCAGGGGAAATTGTCAGGAGATACAAGGGAAACAAGATGACATTCAACAACAGTTCAGGTGCTGTATTTCATGTAATACTGCAGAAAAGTCAGTGTTTGTCTGAACCAAATCACAAAAATGATAGCTGTTGATTATTTGTCATTTTTGAGGCTGTAATTTTGCTCAGGGGAAATCCACTCATACAGGGTAAGTTTAAGTTACCTACATGTGGGTAAGTTAAAATCTTATTGTTGGTCTCTTAATAAGGAAAAGGAGGTCATTCATTTTAATAATACAAACCAAGTACTGAGTGCAGTGAACACAACATCAACAATCATCTTCAGTATTTCAAAGGTGATGACAACATGTAAGTTTTACTTGCATTTATGGATGTCACACATTAGCACCTATCACACCAGATCTTATATGCATAGGTAATGTTTCTAAGACAGCCTTCAAAGTTGCAGTAAGATTAGAGTCATTTAAAACAGTAATATCCACACACCATAACACACACTGTAATGTGTAAAGAAAGAACCAGAGCTGCACAGAATACTGCTGATGCTAAATGAGAGAAAGCAGGAAGGACAGTGAGGAATTCATGCTTTGCTTCCAACATGAAAAGAAAGTAACGCAGGCTATACCAGCAGCAGAGCAAGTAGATATCAGCCCGCTGAATGGGTTATATTGTATTCAGTTATGTTATTTGTTTGATTTTTTTTTTTTTTTAATATTTTATTAAAACAGATTTTTTTGTTAAGTAATTCCGATTGAATCTGTCAACAATCCATTTTTATTTTATTTTAGGTGATTTGATAAAATTATATTGCGTAAATTATAGTTCACTTTAAAAAGGAATTAAACAAAATTTTACAGGGATAATTAAATACGTTAGCTATGTTAATAGCTGTCGCTCATGCCATGTCATAATACCAAATTAAAAAATACCCCATGATGCATAGGCCTACAAACCCTGTCATCGATATAATGGCCATGGATATAAGATTCCAGCTGCATTTAGACTGGTTCCCATTAAGCCTCTGTTTCACTGTGCAGTTTTCGTTTTTCTGTCAGATGGCAAATCTCCCCAGAAAATGAAGGCTCAGTTTTCAGCACAATAGAATAGTGTCTGCAAACAGCACCATAGAGACTGATAATCTATTATCTGTCTGATGTTCATGTGAAAATATACGCTGTCACAGTCTCCATTGTGCAGTTTTTCATTTGGTAAAAACATAAAGTTGGATGATACTGACCCAGTTGTTTTTCCAAAGAATTTCTATCTGCTTTTATGCCTCCAAAATAGACTAAATGACTGAATGAACTCATTCCAATACTCCATAAAAAATATAACTTTGGCAAACATGCCCCTGTCTTCGGTCTTATTGTTGTTATTGTCTTACTGCAGTGTTGATTCTTTTGAATCTTGTGTCACTGCCACTTGCAAGGCTCTGAGGAAAATGGAAAAGGAGTCTTTCTGAAAGCCTTTAAACATGAATCCAACTTTAGCATGAAGCAATAGTCTGGACAGCCTTAGAGCCAATGTTACACTCACAGACACACTGTGTCTCTATCCCAAATCCCAGATTACAGCATATTTTTCCTGCCTGACATTTGATTCTTACTCTCAATGTAGTGTCCCCAATATGATTGGGCACCTATATAAGTGTGCTTCTTTGACATACAATGCTCATAGCAAACATCTGCCTGCTTTTCTAACAGGAAGCTGTCCACTGGTTAGATGTTCAGCAGGGGGGGAAAAGGACTGAAGAATATAAAAGCTCTGTATGCATTCTCTATGTAAAAGCCTGTGTTAGCTAATGGTTTTCTGTGTTTCTGACTACACTTGCTGGTCAGTCTTAATGTGGATAACTGTCCTTCTAAATAAACATAGCAGCCAAATTTATACCTACTCTGGCACTGGTTACATAGGACATAGTAAAGGGTTTGTCTTGGGATTAAGTTCAGTTCACTGTCTGAATTATTGTTTCCAAATGCTTTGAATACATTGCCAGTTTTTCTTGTCCTCTCAAGCACACAGTATTCCATATCAGCCCGTTCCTCTTGATGTTACACTTGAGTTTCAACAAGTGCTGTTGTGCGCCGTTATCATGCACACAGTGAATCAAAGTGCTTCGATTTACGCAGAAAGAAAGCAAGGGTGGGCGTGAGGTGCAGCGTTCAGTTTATTTAAAGCCTGCCGTTATCAGCTTTGATAACGCTGGTAGACTTTTAAAAAAAGAAACACTTGAAGGTGAGAGGTGTAGGTACATGTGTGCCAGCTCAGTTTGAAAATTTGCCTTCCTTTTCAAACTTCTCTCAAGTATACTTGAGCGAAGTACTCCACCTCCAGCTGCTGCAGAATAACTGCTGGATGAACCCAGGTGTGCCCCTCAGCACCTCTGTGCTCAGAAAAAACATTAAAAGCTTTAAAATAGCATTCCCAAGCACTAGAGTGATGCGACAAAGTTTTTTTTTTAAACTGAATAATGTTGTATTCATGCTCTGGTTATGCATCAGTGATTTGCATCTTCAAAGAATTTAAAGCATAGCTCTCATGCCTCTGTGACTCATTTTGTCCCTCCCTCCCATCTGCTGTGGAGAATCTCTCATTAAACATCTTTTAAAAGCTGACCGTGGCTTGCGTGTGATCAACAGCTGAACTCATCTGAGGTGATTTAATCTTTAAAGTAATCATTTAATGTTTTAACATGATGGTCATTATTGAAAAATCCACTTAATTTTGCATATTTAAATTTATGTTGATATTTTGTGATTTTGTCATTTGTTGCAAAACCTGTTTAAAATTTTAATAAAGTGCTAGAACCAAATTTAAAAGTTTTGAGGAAGCATTTGAATATGGTAACGACATAGTCCTGTTCTAATAAAAAAAATATTGATAAACTCACTATAATCTTTGGATGCTATATGGGTTTATGTCATACTATAGGATAGTAATGGCTACTATTTATTAGGCTGACCAGGCTAAGGCCAGTAATTATGCATCAGTCACATCAGAATTTGCAGACAAGCAAGTTGTCTTTTATGCAATGTACGGTCAACCACAGCAGTCTTCCTTAGTCATGCATGACTGACATGCAGACATAGACCATATGGCTTCATGTGGCAGTTATACACTTTTTTATATATATATACATATATATATAAATAACACTAAATTGATCTGAAAATTTTGAAACCAAAAGAAAAGAAAGTCTTGGAAACGCTTGTAAGATAAATACTATTTAAGTAGGTGGTGCTGTTAGAAAGTGTTTGTGTGGGAACAATGGCCACAGAGAAATTGTTCAGTGACAAAGTTCTATCATAAAAAATAGTAGTTACTGTTTGTAACTCTAGCTCCCCGAGTGTCTGCCACCTACAGTTTTAAAAAGCCAGAAGTGGTAATTATTATCTCATTAGGCTGAAATAAATCATCTCCCCAGATGTCTTGTTTGTTTCAAGGTAAAGATGTGAGGATTTTATGTTTAATTCTGTTAATTCATGTATCTGAAACCACCTGTGATATTTTCTGTGTAGTAACCATGAATCAGGGCTGTTACATTCGATAGTACCTGTTTCTACTGTAGGTAATATTTCCCTCAGCTGAAAACCAGGGTTTAGAAAAACAGCCCTGTATAAATGATGATTGGAAATGTAATAATTATAAATTTAGAGTAAACTGGGATCAGATTAGTTTTATTATACTGTATATGTAGCCTTTTAGGCTGAATGATTGTCTGACTCGTAAACATAAGATTTATTTATGTTCAAAAGAGTAAGTAAGACAATCTATTATGGGGACTTTGATATTTTGTCTCTACCATGGCAATGACTACCTATGAGGTCACTGAAGAAGAACACAGTTGTTTTCAAGGCAGTAAAAAATGTGTAATGCTCTAAATGGCTTTTACTTTGAAAAGACACTACACGTATTCTATGACATTGTGGCCCACCCTATAGTCCCTCTGATTGGCCCGTATTTAGGAGAAATAAGGGAGATGCTTGATCCATGATGATAAATTGTTATTTTAGGCACAAGGTGTGAATGTTGACACCCAGTAGTGCCACAGACATTAACTAAGTAACTTTTTGTAAACTCTAGTTATGGTCCTTGTATCTACAGATGGTAGTGGACCATAGATACAACCAGCATCACAGTTTTATAAGCAACTACATTAGACCTCACACAGGCGCATGTTAAGGATTTTTAGGGCCCGAGCACTGAGAGTGCGAAGGCCCTATTGTATCTGCTCCCTTTCTTCTTATTATTATTCAGGCAAAACAAGTGCCTTTTTGAGGGCTTTAACATGCTCAAAAACTCATGAAATTTTTCACACGTGTCAGATCTGGTGAAAAATTTTGTATTTAAATGGTTTCACAGATGGGCGGTGCAAAATGGCTCGGGAGCGCCACCTATGCCTTCTTAAATGAAGTCCTACGACCACATAGTTTGAGCTAGATGTATGAAATCTGGCACACCTGTGTATCATGCCAAGATGAACAAAAAAGTCGACGGGTACATCGACGTGAACTCAACAGGAAGTCCGCCATTTTGGAGTGAAGGTGACATTTTGGCCCTGATTTTGCC